>AZLU01000030.1:0-182170 GCA_002224055.1 Pezizomycotina sp. ARF18
GTAGTTCGCCCTTTTTGAGGATTTCGAGGATATGTCTTCCGAGTTTTGGTCGGGGAAGGCTTTGTGGAGGTCGGAGGTGGTGCGACGGCGCCCTTGGAGACGTTTGTGAAGACTTGGTGGATTTGGAGGACTTCGTCGAGGTCTTTTTCACTGGGATAGAAAAAATATTTAAACGGGTTCAGAATAAGGAACGACGGAGATTGGAGACTGAAGGGGGCAAAAGGGGATTGCGAAAGGGGTAGAGAGTCGTAGCTTACACTCCGTTCCTCCTCGAGGACTTTATTCTTGTAGCACGCGATCTCGAAGCGTCTGTTTTGCGCATGGCGGACGAGGGAGACGTTCGTCTCAGCCGGATTTTGATTCGAGGTGTACATAAGATGGCCATGTTAGCATTGAGGATGCTCTCTAACGTACCTCCCCGCTGCGCGGGAGTAGGGGTGCATGTAGAGTAAGTTGTAACGAACCTGATTTATTTGTGCTGACATTATTGCTAAGTATTATGCACGATAAATGATGGTGATCGTGATGATGATTGAGGGGCGAGGTAGAGGAAGGTGAAGGGAGGAGTAGTAGGATGATCGCTGACGTCTTTATAAAGGATGAAAGGAAGGAAGGAAGGAACTTTGCTTTGTATTGTCGATAATTTGTAATACAATAGCTTCCTTTTCGAATGGCTGCTCAAAGAAGAAAAAAAATTGCTTTGAGTCGGGTTGGAGTCATTGTGCAGGTTTGCCCAGTCCGATTTATAATTCTTGGTAGGTCATTTGCGGAAGTTTCGGAAGCGAGACTGACTTCAACGCCAAGAACGAATAAGCACAAGCGTTGCTCCTGATGATAATGACAACGACGCCTTGCGCTGTCTATTCTGTAATCTGTTAGACTATTATGTCTGTGGAAGAAGCGATCTCTTTTTTTTCTTTTGTATTTTTTTTTTAAAAAAAAAAGAGAAAGGCTAGGAGTTATAATAAAATGCTATTGTATTACAAGGACTTGGTTATGAAAATTCACAAGGTGGAAATCTTCTGGACAAAATCTACCCGCCTGTATCTTCTAAAATCTTGTTTACGCCCTTTGTGAAGAGTAATCTAAATTTAAGACAATTCCATGCGCAATGTCGGTCTTGGATAGCTTCGTATGGTATTTTTTTTTTTTTTTTTTACATCCAGAATACTCTTGATAGCGCGGGGGGGGGGGAAACTTTCGATCTGGTGGTTTGTTCACTATTCAGCAATGCATTGGGACGTCGCCCGGACCAGGAAACTAAAACTTATTAAGGTGCTATATATGTTAATACACGAACAGAGCATACTTAAGTATTTTGACAATTGAAACGCAGAAGTAGTAAGGATGCAAAAAAGGGTTATAATGTAAAATACTTATCCGAGTACGGTATTAGACTTAAATAACGCTTAAGAAGAAAAGAAATCTAGAGAGGAGACCATACGCAAAACGGAACGAAACTCAAAAATATCGGGAAATTAAACCCGGACGGAACGCTCATCCCATCTTGAGGATGTATAAGTATGAGAATTATTGGGGAAAAAAAAAATGACAGATTTTCACGAGCGAATAAGCGCCTCTCCGAATTTTTTTTGACCAAATGTAAGCATCTTTGTTCCACTTATCATAGAACCTGTATCACGAAGGTCTTCCCTTCAGCATCTCCTGCGGTGTTATCGAAGCCGAGTCCGGTTCAAAAATACCATGCAGTGCACCTAGCTCTCGTGCACGCGATGTCGGCGTAATATGCCGGCGGCAGACTAACTGCTTTCGTCGCCTTACCCAAAAAGATAGCACAGGCTATGCGTAGGCCTCGATTACGTCCGCCCTATTCTGAATCCCCGCGCTTTTGTTGGTCTGTTAGATGATACTCACGGAATACTCCGTCATATAGGCAAAGTAGTGCGCTGGCTTCGCCGTGCCTTGAATCGCTTTGTGAGCCTGCAGGTAAAAATCCCCGGTTCGTCGCGAGCGTCACGCCGCGATCGACGCGGTTCCGTCGCGCGGGTTAGATTTTGTCGTCGCTTGCGTGAGCACGACGGGTAGAACCGGTGTTGTGCCGTTTCGTTACGATCATGATGGAGATACGTGGTAAACCTGACTCTGTCGAGGTTGGTGAGTAGATTTTCTTGCATGCTTGACGGCTGCGGAAGTTCTTTTCCGGAACGTTGTCATATTGTCGGATGATACACCGTCGCGGTTACAATGACGTTTTCAGGCGGTCTATTTTGGTTCTCCGCTGCCGGAGTCGGAAGCGGGATTCCATCATGCCTTCCAGCTTGTCGAGCATCTCCGGGTCCTTTCCAGGCTCACGAGCCTTTTGAATACTGATATCTGCCGCAACTGCGCAAGGTGCCCGTCAATAGAAGCAACAACCGCAGCGACGTCGGGGCATTACTCGATGAACCAGGTTGAGGGTGTGTCACGTCGATACCCACAAACATTTCTTACCTGGGAGACGATGCTGTGTCCAAGGTCGAAAAATTGACAGCGTGGTTGTGACCGCCGAATTTGAGGTTGACCTTCATGCGACATTAGGTAGTAACCTTTGGCCCACTAGAGTTTATCCGCTCGAACGCAGACATTCGGGATACAGTGTTTCACGTCGAAGAGATATTTGACGCGGTTGTATACCATAACGAGTCTAGCCTCCGTTGTTTGATATCTGGTAAGACTACCAGAACGAGTAGGTTTTCATGTCTTTATTGGATTTTCCGACTGCAGTTATCAGGTATTTCATAGCGACTTCAACGTCTCGCCCAGTGTCCTATCGCTGATTCGGTGACTTATAAGGCGCACGGCTCGTTAGGCATGCTGATACCGTGCGTCATCACTCAGCGGCGAAAGTTTGAAGGCTCTCCAATTTCTGTGCGGTATTCCACGCTGGTAATTATTGATCGCGAGCGTGGTACGGCGGAGAACAGCCCAGGCCAGTACATCACGGCCTCGGTGAATTTGCGGCCTATCATGTTCCAGCTCCCGTCCCTGAGATCCGAAGCCGTTTTATTTCCGGAATACGTGACCGACGGTGCTGCGAGAACTCTCCGTCGACTTTGATCAAATTGGGGCGATCTGGAGTTGGAACGCACTCTAAATAGAACCAAGTGGACTAGTGTTAGCGAATACAACCTACATCATGCATTGATATATTATGAGAGGAACTAACCAGGTGTCATTTGATTCTCGAAGCCGCGAAGCCTTCGACCCGTAGTAGTAATGAATTGCATTTCATACGGTTTGCGGATAGCAAATCGAGCCATTTCACTCCATCTGCCCGCTGCTAAGTTTCATCTTAACATCACTGTCCGTAGGAACAATGTACGCTTCGGCGGGAATAATAGACAGGCCTTTACCTGCATTCCACCTGGACTTTAATGACTGGTAGCATGGAGTCTTCGGCGATGGTGATACTCGGGATAGGCTTTTGGATTAGTCATTTGAGATACATTAGCAACGCGTGAAAATAATATAAGAAAATGATGAACGCTCTAGCGAACGATCGCTTACTTTCTTTAAAGTAATTGGTGTACTGTAATGTATTCCCCATCAGTTTCCGGCACAAGGCCTGCTCTTGGTTTTTCCTTTCCCTTTTGTCTCCTTTTTTCTTCTTCTTGACGGGCGGTAGGATCTGAAGCAGCGGTGGAAGGCCCTGCCTCGCAACTTTCGGAAATTCACTCCAGAATTGTACTCTTCAAGGCCCCCCGTGGTGAGATACCCGCAGCGGATTCGCAAGGCATTGTCTCCTCATCTGATTATCAGCAAAGCCAATTACCGTCTTCATTTTCAGGATCTCCTGGCCGTTGATTGTTCTCTTGAGGTGAAGGGCCTGCACAGCTCCGTACCGGATTTGAACGTTAACTAAGATTCCGAGCCGTAGCTGCCGGACGCTGAGGTAGAAAGCCCCTGAGACCGACCAGGTTCTCTCCGGATCTTAGCCTCGCAGAGCGTCCCATGTGCTGGAAGTGCCTGTTACCAGCGAAAGAGATGTTCGCGCTTGGGTCCGTCTGCGGGTGGTGCCCCAGATGATGTTTAGTGCTGTGATGATCTCTACTTTTTTCCTAGGACCTTTCCACCACTGGTAAGCTTTCAGGTAAGTCAAAACCTCCGAGAACGTGAACTCTCGCGTCTTTCTGAAGCTAACTTGATACTGGTGGCATTTGGTAGCGAATGAGTTTCACCAATGTTCCAGTACTTGATTGTGTGCGAAGCATCTTTGAAATCTTGCGTACTGATGAATGCTAGCCTTGAAAGTCGGTCGCTATTCCTGCTTTGATGTCGAGAATAGTCGTCGATTAGGATCTGCATGATCTCTTCTGTCTTGACTGAATATCTTTTGCGTCCTCTGCCCTGGCTCCGTTGATCTTGATGTCTACACTGTAGCGATAGATCGGAATGTCTTTCGCCGGCGCTTTTCACGACGAAGAAATTAGCCCATAGCCTCTACGGGTTACCCATGGTCCCGAAGCCCGGTGGGCCGGGAAACATGGCATCCTGTCGTAATACCAAGCCCGTTTCCTCTCGAATCTTATTTTCTGCCTTCGTGATCTCGACATCGTTTGAATCGAGGAACTAGGACTATATCGCCATGTTAGAACAGAAGTCCAACCAAAGATGTAGGAGATACACTTCTCTGAATTGAACAAGGACTTCTATGAGATCAGATATGAAGCCAGTACATACTCAAAAAAACTAACGGCCGTTGCTTCGTTTTGGCAGCCACCGGCGGTCGGGAGCTCCACTTCCTGAAGTAGAGCTTTCCCGGCGGTAGGTGGAATTGACGTGGGATTGTTTGGGTATCGCTCTGATATCTACTACTGCTGTTGTAGTCACTATTGGTGTAGCCTCCTCGTCTTCCAGAGGAACGCCCATCCTTGGCCTCTCCCGCGACCAACTCTAGGATATCTATCCCTAGAGTTCGGTAACCGTCGCGATCGTTGCCGTGGTAATCACCACGGCCACGCGGCCTCTCTCGCCTCACCTCCACTACCTCTTCCTCTATGTCCGCCTCCGTCTCCGTACCTCCGCGCCCTCGTAATCGCGACAGACATTTAATCGTGGTAAATATGGACGTAACACTTACCTCTAGATCGTTTTGAAAAGAAAAAAGAGATTGTTTGAATAAAACCAGAACGATATCTTTGTTATCGAGTGATTCGTGCTTAGATTGAAACAAACTGAAATTAAACTGTAACTTGAAAAGGGAAATTAATAAACTGCAAGACAGAAACTCAAAAACATGCGGTTCGGGTGAAAGCGTCGTTAGACTTATATAAATCTCCGTCTTGCTTCAAAACTTGCGATCATAAAATTCTAGGTGTAAATTGTTAAGCCCTAGTTTTACCAGTTACAGCTACACCAGCGGGCGGTTTTCTTGATCTTCCAACTAACCATGGAGTTGTAACTTATCCCCGATTATTATGTAACAACCTGCGACACTCATGAAAAATGAATCTGCATATTCACCTGATATTCTATTGCCACATCTAATAAACGTCAAGTAAGGAAAAAGATAAAAGAATGGAGAAACAAAAGGAGTCAAAAAGAGGTTGTTGGTATCTACAAGTGAAGCGCCACCATTTCAATGCTCAATGGAAATGCTAACAGTTGCCCTTACAATATTCAAACAATGTAAAACCGAGATTTTTGCTTTGTACCTAAGAATGGTCAAGATGTATATCAACCCTATGCTGCTTTTTAAACAAGTAACTGCGATTTATATATAAATTTTATACGAAGTCAAATCCCAGAATATCAAAAGGGCCGAAATGTAATAATACAAGTAAAGCTTAATCATATAGATAGGAACTTCGATTGCAAGATTGGATATGTCCTTTTCGCGATGAATAAAGTATATTCAGTATTTAGATGACTATTGGATCCAGATCAACTATTGAATGATCCGATTTGGTGCTATATCAATGGCTTATGAACGTGAAAATCTACATACAATATCTCCTGAGTATTATCCACCAAACTCACTATCTCTTGAGCGGGAGCCTTAGATAGGATAGTAGAGGATGCACTGTAGAGTTATTGCCCGTTACGATGGTTATAGATGTTGCCAGGGTGAAGCCGTTGGGGTCCGCTAACGCGAACGAAGCCATGGTTTGTTGCTGGCCTGGCTGCTCGCGAAATCCACCCTCAGATTCCATAATTTCCACCGGCGAAGCCTATCCCTTGATTGATTTGAATCCTGATATAACCTCCCCACCATTGTTGCGGCGACCGCGATGATTACTGGCTGCCGATGGACCGCTGTCCTTCTCAAAAATCTTGCCGCCTTTCTAAGTTATGATCCTCTCTCCACTGTCAGATTTGTGGGGACGTTGTCCTTATGGTCAGCACGATGGCCTTGCGAATGAAGTTTGATTCTCGCCATTGTGCCCCTCCATAGAATCTTGTCCGAAATCGAAACAAATTAAAATAGAAAGGATAAAGAAGAAAAGGAGAACTATTTCGGAAAATTTGTATCTGAGGAGATGCCGGCAGTGTGGTGAATTGTCTAAACTCGAGTGTCTTTTCTCAACTTGGCGATATTCTGCTGCAATGAAATCTGCCGACGACTATAGGTTGCCTGCTGTATCTTATATACCTCTATTTCACGCGGCTTTTCGCAGTATAGTGTAGTCTTCCTTGAATGTGTGGTGTTGAATTACTCACCGTTGCACTGAGCGAGATCTTACTATTGTTATTTTGTATCCTAGCACAAGTAGATTTTACATCGTAGGATGGATACTAACTTAATTGTATGTAGCTATCTAGGTATTTAATTATAATTATTGCAGACAACTTGCCCGTTCTATCTACTCTACAAAGGCGTTATGGTCTGTAGCTAGTCATAAAAGGCGACGTTCCAGTATAGGTAACACGCGAGATACTGCGACCACGATGAAAGCGGAAATTGTTTACTCTTTGGTTCTGCAACGGCCGATTCTAAGGGAAAAGCCACAAAAATGTTGGAGGCGCAGGGCTGGTGGCTAGTGGGGAAAGCAATACCGGCTTTTTTCGGCTGTAACAAAGACTTCAAGCCTAGAGCGTGGGCAGTTCCAGCCCTTGATCGACCGCCGTTGGAGTGTTATACGGCGACTCCTTTTAGCCTAAGAACAAACTCTCGGCTGTTAGGCTTGCTCCGTTACAAGCAATTCTAACGGAAGGGAAAACCCTCAAAATGTATCTTTTCAATGGGAGAAGTAAAACAACAGGATGAGAATCCTTCACTTTTATTGATAACAAATAAATATGCGCATCACAGAGAAAGATTTATAAACAAAGAAACGTCATCGGGAACCAAGCTGTCGCGCCGCGCGTTCGATCCACAATGTGGTAGCAAATCCAGGAAATAGCGAGAGATTTCCATCGTATAGAAACATAGTATCTTAGAGACTCTATTCCCTTCCAATTTTTCAATGTATACTGAAATGAAATTGAAAGGAGGAGCCAAGCATCGAACGCCGATGCTGTCAAAGAATTACACTGACGGAACTAAAGGGATTCTATGGGTTTACATCACCGAGTTCGCGAGACAAAGCATGGAAGTCAGCCCTAAAGATCTAGAGAGTCTTCGGATGGCGTCAAGAATTATTGCGAATGCGGGGAGCCTCGGAGAGGGTTACAAATCCCTCGCGACAAGACTTCTACCGGATGATGACTACCAGACGGAAGAAACAAGCTTGCTGAGCTTGATCGGGAGCTCGGTGGCCGCAATTCTAGTAAAAGGAAGAGTGTTTATGAAGAAATGGAGGAGATTCAGAGGGCGAAAAAGGCAAAGGTAGGGAGTGGCTTTGAGACGCCGCCGAGTCACCACCAAAAGTTCGAACGCGATTGGGGCATCAGAACGCGATTGAGATCGAAGAAACGGACTTCTCTAAGAGGGATAACGCAGTCAAGGAAGCGGTCGTGCTATCGGAGAGAAGCCCCGCCAACAAAATGAATACAACTGTTGGATCCGAGGACCGCATAATTACGAGGGTTCGCCGATACTCGTCCGTCGAAGAGGTTGACTTCAGCAGCCTGAATCTCGAGATATTATCTCCAATTCGCGACATGCACTGTCAACAGAAATCCAAAGCGCCAAAATCAATACCAAGGCTGCACATATGACGAAAAAATGGGACTTACTACTTCCAGAGAATAAACACGTTACGAACAAGCAGTGGGAGGGATACGATAAGTTCCGAAAGCTTCCTTTTTTGCGACTTCACAAACTGGAAAACAAATTGACAGCGAGTAGCTGGCAGATTCCCACGTACGCTAACATTGCGAATCTTAGTATACGCCAGCATCTTACGGAAAATCTCTATAATCCATCCAAAACACGTTGTCATCGGTAACACGTCCCTCAATCGTCCCCAGAGAAGTTTGTCGCAAAGACTCGCCGACAAATAGAAGATTGGTGCCAAACACTTGCCATAGAATGATTTCAAGGAGGAAAAGACATTGTTCCGGTTGCTTCTATGCTATTGACTCCCTGCGAAAGATCACGAGCCACCCAACCGAAAAAGGATACGAGTTCTGCAAGAGGATCGTGGCTACGTCGCGTCTGTACTCTCCACTCGTAAATGGAAACTTTGTAGACCTCCAATACGTTTACATCGAAGACAGCCTATCGCGCGGTTCTCCACACGGACGGGAAACAAAGTGTTTTCTGACGTGGGTCAGCTGCGCAATTGGTATGCGGAGCAAGCCGGCAAGTCAGTTGACGGTGAGTTGTTCTGCAGGAAGGATGAAGAGGCAAGCTGGGGGACCTGAAGAACGGAGATAAGAAGGAGACTATGAAGTTGTTTGATTGGGTAAGTCAATTCCGGCGTGCATATTGTTGACAATCGTGAGCAAGACTGAAATACCGTGGGGGTTTTCGAGGGAGACGCAGCAAACCATGAATGGGAACAACAAGCAGGATTACATCGCCGATGAGGAGCTCGAAGGATTGGAGGTATTGTATCTGAATTCTCAGTTCTTTCCATCGTGGTTGCTAAGCCTAACGGACTCACTCGCAGACCCACCTTTTCTCGCATGCTGGAGCATATCGCATCTCAAGATAATTAAATTACTGCTAATATGCGGTGGCCTCGGTGCTTTTGAAGATGATAATGCATGGGAGACGTGGCAGGACTTGCCGTACTACTACAAGGGATTCCTTGGTGAGACTGACGAGAACCACAACGGAATGACCGAGGAAAGAGAAGGATGCTAAGGATGAGTTTTGGAGTTGGATTCGGTGATAGTGTTGGAGAGGAATTTTACGAGAGGAAGGGGCCGAGGGTGGGTACATGGCGGAGAAATTCCTGGCCTGGTTTAAAATCATTATCCGGGGCTAGACGGTCTAGATTCAAATACCGTGTCCTGATCGGGATGTCCTCGGGCTCAGCTCGGCTGAGGCGGTCCAGTTTGCAATTGAGTTCCCAAATCGGGTCTCTCTAACAATCTATCTTTTCGCCCCGACTTCAGTGGCTTGGTAGCTTGTTCTCTTGGTTATCTCGAGCAGTGTAGTTGACATATTGAATACGCTTGAAAGCATAATAAATATTTTGAGTAGCGATAAAATTGGAGACGACGACCATCCAAAATAATTACAAAGCTTCTTAGTGATATGGCTTTGCCTACGGCCGTGTACCCTTCAAGTATAGGAGTATCTGTGCATGCACTCTGAAAAAACTACATTGCAAGTACAGTTACCTAGGGAATGCTATCAGGCAGCCGTGAGCAAAAGTCTGCTTGTTTCCCATTTCTTATTCTTCTCGCATTTTATCTTGCTCTAGCCTTCCCATCAAGGCAATTTAGTCTGTGGCTTTCTGGAGTTAGGTCCAATAGGCGCATCGATTATGTTGGTCGCCAAATGTAACTATCTGTTTCCCGACAATCCTAGAAAACTACAAATGTGGATGGGTGAATCTCTACCTATATCACAAAGGCAATAAAATCGATAGAATGGCTTTAAGAAGGAATACTACGCTCCAAAGTGCAAAGGCTACCACCAAGCTCGCTTTGGTTCTAGTGGAATAAAAGCTTATAAGAGCGAAATGGAATTTGCTCCGCAATGTGCTTTTTCTCTTTTCTTTTTCTTTCGGGATTCGTTGGCCCTAGCATGCATTCGATTATTTTTTAATTGCATGTCCCACCCTCATGCATAACCACCACACTAATTGCGAATTTGCCGGCATGCATATTGCTTCGGGTATGTATTCTCCAATTTTCAAGGCTAGGTCATTTTGAGGACGACTAAAAAGCCCCTCAATCTTAGCCCATATTCATTGATTGTAATACATCGTTGTTTTTACCAAAACGAGATGCTGCTACCAGGTCGCCAGTATTGGTGGAACCGTTTCTCTTCCGGAAATGCCTTGCGCCTGCTGATCGGCGATGTCTGCTTTTGTGTGATGCAAACTGATTTTGAAATTAGGCTCGGTGGGGGTATCCGCGTACTCCTGACTTCTAATGGTTTCGCCTGAAAGAGTATCTAAGAAGCAGTGACTCCACGAGATTTTTCAGGGAATAGTACGGAGTTTCGACCCGCATAGTCTTATATAAAAAGTATGCAACGGTTGTAAAATAAATGACATGGTTATCTAATGGTGCGCCCTGCGTCAGTATCAAAGTAGAAAATGAAAACAAAGCTTCAGTAGGTCTCAGTTACCTTTCTTCCATACGCTAGGATAGTGCCTTAGGCCAGCTAAGTTTCACTGTGCAAAATCCATAGGCGGCATTATTATATCTCTTCGTACGTTCTCGATTGATATCTATATAGGCTAAGTACCCGTGAAAAAATGGCTTCGATAGTTATGTTACTATCCGAGGCGAAGCCACGAAATAAATTATAGGGTAATGTTAGTTGGGCGGCTATAGTTTTAGGCGTGATGGGAGTACGCAGGGGCTGGCTTACAGGAAGCGCTAAAAACTCACCAAAAGTGAGCTCTTGTGCGTTTAAAGGCGAAATATTTTCCGCTGATTTTGCCTGACTTCCCTAGCTTTCTTATCATGATGGATCAACAATACACAGCCTTCATGGCACTCTCTCCCATTGCGTTACTAAAGATACCGTGACGGATAAAACCCAATGCTATCATTTTTGCGCACATGGGAAACATTACTGAGAATACCCTCCCTAGGATTTGAACTATATTCGATACTTCAGAGCTACGACTATTGTAGTTAACAATAATATAAGCGATGGACATAGATAGGACTGTGATAGGGCCATATCTAGCAAACTATCATGGATCAAATTGCCGTCCTCACATTGCTTTGATCACGGATGACGTGGTACGCGTACTAGTAGAGCGATTATGTTTACTTAGAAATCCGAGGGCATCAATGTTAGACACTAAAGCTGCGATTATTTGATCGATAGTAGATATAATTGTACTTAGATACAAATTCACACGGGTCTATATGTGAAGCTATACATTTTGAGGATCACTACCTCGAGTGGCGACGTAGAGAGCCCGCCGAAGAGACTCTCGAGGTTGTCATTAGTATTCTAGTTACAAAGAGATGAATCATAGACGGAACCTAACCTAAAATAATAGTTATAAATACATAATTCCAAGGGGAAACAAAATTAGGTTAGTTAAAGTCAACTGACGTAGGCAAAATAAAAGCTTCCAGTTGAGAAATCTTGATATAACTCGGCGGATTCCATGTCTACATAATACTTAACGCTCGTTTTTTCGGGTCGACCACCGAAATTTCAGCCATCCACCTCTGGTTATCGTCGTTATTTCCCAGAACAATAGCTGGTTGAGAGGGGTATCCTGAGTAGGCTATCGCACGTCACGTCGCTCACAAAGACGTATCCCCCTCCATTCCATAAAGAAATTGACGTTGACAGATTCATGATTGCATTTCGGGTACGGGATGTGGCTGGAATACGTCTGATTGCCAACTTGTGAGTCGGGGCAGCCGTGCTGTCAATTAAGTTTGATTTTGGCGGATGTCAGTGTCTGACTCCCTTTTAATGGCGTCCAGAGGTCCTCACATTCCTGAATATAGCAATATATAGTGCACTTGATACATGGCCTTCTTTGTTGTGCTTTTCTCTAGAGATGGAGGACAGTCAATGTGAAGCTGGTCTCCATACTTAGACACCAACCCGCGCTTCTTAAGATAGTTGGCGGGAGAGGCGATCCTGGAGTTACTAAGCGATGCGAACCCGGGAGGGGCATTGTTGAGCAAGTTGCCCTTGGAGTCGACGGAGCCCGAAGAAAGAGGCCCAGATATTTCTTTGCTGATAAGGAAGGCCTCAAGCAACATGAGATAGATAGGCTTAGGAAGCGTTGCCGACAGATCAGAAGAAATAACGAAATTGGGGAAAGGTAATGAGATCGTTGGCGGCGGTGAAATGTATATCTAATTTGAAGGAAACGTGGGCTGGAAAGATAGAAATTGTATACTGAACCAATTAACTTACAATCGAAAGAAGGGTCGGCCTTCCAAGTTATATAGAATCAATATATCTCCTTGCGCTTGCTCTCTCTATAGAGGAATATTGACTTTCGCAATCCTTCATGAGAGCGGCGATTAACCCAAAGAATGCTTCGAACAATGAGGCTAGTCCTGATGATGGCAGTGCTCCAGATCCATGTTTCTTCGGAACACGAGAATTTGTATTGAAACGATTAAGCCAAAATGTTTGGAAAACACCAGAATATGTGAACGGGTGAATATTATTAATTACTTTAGAAGCTTGACGTTATTTATTTTCCCTTTCTCGGTAGACTAGCTACAAATGACATTAGCCGTTTAATGCTTATGTGAATATTCTCGCCTCCTTTGGGGTTAAAGTGGTATGTACGAAAAAGCCTGGAGGTTGAAAAGCGGCGAAGCGAAACAAACTGCTGCTTAAGTTGCTCACTGGAGCCAACAAATTCAACACGGCTATAAACACCCCCCTTGATTGTATTTAGGGCCCCTAAGTATACTTTTTTTCTTTTGCTTCTCTTTCCGTATTCCGGCTCTTCTCCGCTCAGGGTGTCAGCGCCAACCGGAAATGATAGAGAAAGGGTCTTATTGGGGCAATATTTGACCTGTGTCGGAGGGGAATGAGATCTCTGCTCTAACAGTTACAAGAAAACCTATCAATGCGCCTCCCATTGTTGGATTTCCAAGTATCAGCCGGGCGGTGGTTCAAGGCTGTTTCCGATACTTCCTCTACAAACTGCTAAAAATCATCTTTTTATGTAGAATATCAAGTTTTCTATTTTATAGGGCGGGTTTGTAAAATAAAATATTACGGGATGGATGTGGAACCGTAGTAGGCTTCTTTTTTTTTTTAATTCAAACAAAATCCGTATTTATAAAATTTTGTCAAAATGTGTTATCTGTTTTAGAAAATGAATGCTTTTATTTTATTTTAATTTTTTTTTAAAAAAGAATAGAAATGCAGCATAGAGTATGATGACTCTCTTATCCAAGAAGGTCTTCACTTTTTTGGTCCATAGGGATCTCAACGTATTAGAATAAATAATTGGAATTTCATGAGGATACGACGATGATACTATAGTTAATATAGAATACACCGCATTTGAGAAAAAAGGGAGCTGAGCAAATAATTTGAAATAAAGGAAAGAAAAATAGAATGAAAATAAATGGGAGAAAAGGAGAACTAAGTCAGGGAGAGATGAAAGAAAAAAGGTAACGAGAGATGAAAATATTAGAATACATATGTAGACAAGGAGGACTCGAATAAAATACATTTCGCAAGACAATCTGAAAACCCTGATATACTATTCAATATATAACACGTCAACGGACTAATAGCATCAAGGACTCATATTTATTTTGTAGCATCGGGATCTGCTCCGTATACCCTTTTCCTTAGGGTTAATTTTGCTTCTAATCCAGTAAATGCCTCCTCGAACTATGCTCAAGATTCTTGCTCACATGGCAATGTGATCGAGGAGTCCTTGAGGCAGGTATGCAGATCTCCTTCTCGCAATCTCGCCGAATCTTCGAACCGCGTAATAGTCGACCTTGGACGCGGCCGCGAAGTAACCTTGGTGACTTGACCTCCCTGTCATAGTTGTCTTCGTCCTCTGTTTTGAACGCGTAACGAATCCGGCGACTCGCAAGTTCCCGGCGTATTCGGTTCCCTTCTTCGTCTGGTATAAGTTGTGCCCCTTCTGATTGACCTCCCAAACAAGCTCTGCTATCGGCATCTCGCTGGGCCGGTCTCTTTCACAATCGCTTCGGGCAATCTGTAAACGTTGCTTTCTTCTCATATCCTTCGAGCTTCTTCTTGGTTCCGTCGTTGGAGCGTTGAGTGAGAGGAGGTTGCGGAGCCATTGAGCGTAGAAGCGCCTGTAAGGGAGTTGGCAGGCGCATCGTGGGTGACGACAGGTCCGTCAAGGCGCCGCCAATGGAAGAAACGACCCGATGGCTATAAGATGGACAGGTTTAGGGCAACCTGTTTTTTTTTTTTTTTTTTTTTTTTTCTGAATAACTAGAATGTAGCTCGTAGTATGAAGGAGTAGGTAAGATGATATAGAGGCTGTATGACTGAAAGCAAGGGATTAATATCGATGTGAAGATAATCAACCGAAAGAGCCAACTAGGGTCCATCCAGTATGTTATATGAACGTCGTCACTCGTAAATCACTGTTCGTCCCATATACAGGCAAGTGATAAAGCCCCGCGCTGACAACTCACTTATCAAACCGGGAAGTTTGCAGCAGAATAGGAAACTACGTTACCGCTAACGATATAAGCCCGGCTTGCATGGTAGGCGGTGCTCTCGATTAAAGATTAAAGCGGCATTACTTTATCCGAGTATTTAGCCATTCATGGCTGGAAAAAGGAACGTAAGATGGCTCTACCGGCTTAAATCGGCCGGCTGAAAGCCCATAAAAGATCCAAATTTTCTTTTCTTATTGTGCACTCTTGTGAATCACTATAGTTGTCAATTGACGAAGAGGCTCAAAAGTGGTGACGGGCATAAGTCTAAAGTATCAAGGGTACACGACAGCGCCTAAAGGATGGTCCGGTAAAAAACATGGCGAAGCCTTAAAATCGACTCTTCCCAACTCCCGTTTAGTAATAGTTCAGCTTTGGAGGAAGTACGAACAAACATGTCCTTTGCACTTTTTTTTTTTCCTCCTGCAGTTATAAAACATTGAAGGAATGGCATATCTTGTTTGTTATGAGACTTGATTGCCGACTTCTTTACCTGCCCAAAAAATTAACCAATGAATAAAAGAGGGGGTGGATTAGTCGATATACTAATGTCAGAGGAAATTTAAAGCAGTGATATACGGTATGATATTAAACTACTCATAGCTTTGGGCCGGTAAAATTGAATTTGGGAAGTTTTAATGATACATATTGATGTAATAAAAACAATCATTATAATACCTAGGTGCTAACAGTGCGGCAATGATAATACTAATAATAACGTAGAAATGAGGGAACCAAAAGTTGAAGAAAAGAAACTAAATGTGTGAGACAACAAGAACCATACATAAAGTGCAATGTCCAGGTCGGAGGAGTCGCAAGGAATGCTGACTTCATCACCTAATAAGATGAAATTACTATCCATATCCAGCTAGTAACGTCCGATCCGAACTCCGCCACAGTGACCCGTCCTCATTCTCAATGTCCATGTATCGGCCTCTATTATCATCGTTATCCCGTAACAATGTTTTCGACTTCTTGGAGTAGAGCTTCGCAAGAGTCTTTGTTCGCGAACGATTTCGTTCCTTCTTTGGAAACCCGTTTCGCGTAATAAGCGAATTAATAAACTTGTTTAGGTCATGGCAGGGGGTATCGTGGTCTGCTGTTCCAATCGTTCAGAGGGCCAAAATCTCATCATACTTGAACTGTGAGTTCTCGCAAATTTCCTTCCTCTTCTTCAAATCTAGGTCAAGCAAAAACTTGGTCCCCGCTCCTGATCCCTGGCGGCTGTACTTGCACACAGAGCTCCAGCCCGCTCTCGGACTCTCTCTAGCTCGAGGTTCTAGAGATTTTTTCCAAGCATTAGAACGCGGATGAGCTTCATTGACAACTAGACGCCTCCTAATTCAGGTTTCAATAATAATAATAATATTGAGGCGGAAAAAAAAAAAAAAACTAAGTTGAAGGGAAGTAACTAGTAGAAAAGGAAAAGGTGTGAACTAAAGCTCTATCAATCAAGAAGTTCCTGAGCAGGCAGCCTCGATTACCGCCGGCTTGCCATTTCTCTTTTTTGGTCAAAGTTCGTGCCGTATTAGCTGCTCGAGCCCTATATTTCTCCTGCTCATAAATTCCTTGGTCTTCCAAGTCGCCTTTTACCGCCTTTGTCGTCATCTGGGAGATCCAATTCCAACGCAACTTTGTGCGAGCTCATCCCAATCCGCTGGAGAAACAATGAAACTTGCATTCTATCTGTTCTCCCGCTTTATCCAGGACGTCCTGTGGGCAAGCTACCCACTTGTCGTTATTTTGGAAAATTCAATTTTGTGAGAGTGGCTCCAAAAGACCCGTCGAGCAGGAAGGCGCCGAGGATTGCGAGCTGGGTAGGTTTGATAAACATTTCGTCCTTTCTTTTTCGAATTGCTTTTTGGCTTAAAAAAGGAAGACTCCGTAATTGTAAAAATCAAAAATAGAAGGGAAGGAAAGGAGAGGGAAAAGCTAAGAGGAGACTGGATGGTAAAGATATGACGGCAACGTGGTTCAGGACTTGCAATATGGCGTTTTGGGAGATTGCTGATCAGCAACAAAGCAGCCCGAAGAGGTGGATCAACCTAAGGAATTTAAGCTTCTATCCCCTCGGATTTCTGTGAACGTTATCATATAACGACTGAGGCTATAGGCTTTAGCTTTAGGCGGGCCGCAGAGTCGCAAGAAGCACATAAAATTATCCTAAAATGTATAAAAGATGCTCCAGTTTGTTTGACAGCGGTAGCGTTTATATTTTGGTGATAGTGCACGCTTAAAACGAGACTTCACAACAGATAAGCCTTTCGTGAAACAAAGATGACTTCGCCGGCTGCATTTTTGTGAAACTGACCGAGGCTAAGTTCCTACAAGTCAGAACTACGCTCCAAAAAAAACAAAAATGGCGGCATTAAGCTTGGAGGCACCGTGCTTCTAGAATCTAAAACATGTTCCAAAAGAGAATTTATAGTGCATGTCAACAACTATGCAGCTATGCTACACTGTGGAGAAGAAGCGCTGGAAGAAATGACAGTGGTGCCAAGCAAATGCCGATTAAGTTGACGATGAACATTGAAGAGCGCTAAAAAGCCAACATAAATTTCCGGGTGGCGTTGAAGTTTGACCATTGACGTTTCTTGCCGTACGGGGCGTTTAATATTCGCAGTGATCTTTGCGAGTGCATTAATAAAAATGGAATTCCGCGTATAGGAAAGCAATTAAAGCAAGAGGTTAAATTCCATGAGTGCCTAGGCGGGGTCCTTTCCCTTTCGTTTCCTATTTTTTTGCGCGGTCATACTGAATTTAATAAAAAAGAGAAAAAAAAAAAATTTTCCTCCTCTTAAACTGAACTATCTCGAAAAACCAGAACGTTGGTTTATATAATAATATAAGGAACCGCTGAAATGAACTAATAAGAAAATCTGATAAACTGAAGATGCAATTTTAAAAAAAAAAAAAAAAAAAAAAATACTTTTGATGAACTGGCGTTCAAGTTTCCAAGTAATTCAATTAGTTAAATTCATTCGATTCTGTGCCGCATAAAAATAAATATTTTAACCCCCGCGGCCCTTTATAGAAATTTCTCGCCTAGCTCCGCCGTTACAGGTATTCCGCTCGGTTTTCTCATTGTGACTGATATGATAGATATCGTACCGACTGTTTACAATGCGTTGTTTGTAAGAATCAGTAAGTTTCGGACTGAATGTCGGAGCTATCCGCCGGGAAATTGATCGCATAAAGCTATAATAGCTTGGGGGGAGAACCGTGTACAAAATGCAGTCGAAACCTCAATGCCTAGCCCCATCGCATAACGAGGCATGGCGGGTGTGGGAAATAATCGCGTAGAATATTTCAAAACATAACGAAAGTTTAGAACCTAAAATTTGCTATACCCCGAAGCTTTGTGAAATCGCGGGGGCAAAAAAACTTAAACCCGAAAAAAACGGACCCGAAATCCAAACCCAAAAAAAAGCGTTAAAACGTTTCTTTTTCCTCCGCCTGGTTGGCTTTGGATTCCTCGCAGGGCTTCAAAAGATATTCATTGCCATCTGCATGCCTAATCGGTTGACTTTTCATTTACTTGTGCCGGAGCCTCGTGGATGTTGGGTATAAAATATTTCTAATTAAAGACAGTATAGGGGTGGGTTACTACTTTCAAAAATGTTCATGACCAGGTTTTTGTTGAGTAAAACCATCGGACATGAAAGAGCTGGAGAGCTGAAGCAAGGGATGTTATTGCGACGTTGATGGACCAGCCAAGCCTCGCTATCCGTATATACCACTCCGACTTCGTCGTGTTAGATACGGGGTTGTGCTATATACCTATATGACCCAGACGGTTGGAACTTGGAATGAGCGACGTCGTTCAAACCGCGGTAGCGTCATTCCGTATCGTGTAACATAGCCGATCTTTATAAAGCCCAAGCATCCAGTATAAAGGTCCCGAAGAATAACAAAATCACAGGCCTGGGGGAACGTGACGAGCGAAGTCCTCGATTCATGCGAGACGACTGTCACGCACTCGATATCATCGGGGGGACTATCGTGAACGGCTAAACGGCTAAAATGCGCCAGCGCAACTAATTTCCGGGGCATGAGTTACTTTAAACATTTCAAAAATCACAGCCTAGCCTCGAGGACAATGATATCTATCGAGTATCGAAAGCTCGATAGTTCGACATGAGTTTCGCATAAGCGCTAGCCAGTTGATTTCAAGCCGTGTGTGCTGGAAAGCAGCATTTTGGCTGCAATAATAGTTATCGCTGGAGGCCTTAACGCGCCCCAAGGGCATTTTTACCTCCGGACTGGCGACTGCGACAAATCCCAATTTTTTCGGCAAAGAACATAACTAATTAGCTTCACCTTGGTCATAAGTTCATCACTTTGTTGTCACAGGAAGTAAATGTTAAGGTATGAGCGCTGAATTCGATAAGTAACCAACTATAAAATACACGTATACACTTGAAAGGCAAAATACAAGAAATCAAAGCAAAAGCAAAACTATGCAAAACTATGCAAAACTACCTCATCGGAATTAGAAAACTCGAAAAATGTGCCGCCGGTGAAGCAAGGAAAGTGACAAATGAAATTGACAGAGATCGTGATAAGAGTTGGACAAAGAGAAAAAGAAAGAAAGGAAACGAACCAACTGCTTGAAAACAAAGAAAATATTGGGTATCCAAAGCGATAGTGTGGCTGGCGCGCTGCATAACAACAAATAGTACGCAAAGCTCATTTACAAATGCCGGAACTAAATGAAAGCGCGACTAAACTAACGAACCAGAGAGCAATAAAAAAGGAGAACGCGAAAGGGAGATGTAAAGGAAATGAAAAGCGCGAAATGAGGAGACAAAAGAAAGGAGCAATGCGAAAGAAAACGTCAAAAAGATAATGAGGCTATTTCAAGAACGAGAATTATTGCTGGTTCTGAAACCTCGACATCGGGCGACCGCGAAGTAGGCGCGGCTGAAATTGGTTTCGGCGCGATCGGGGGTTCCGGTCGGCGGTATAACCGGCCCTCGCATCGGACTAGGCGACCTCCTGCGAAAGCCACCGCTTAAATCCTGATTCATCGGTGGGTTTTGATCCCTTGCCGATTCGTGAGGAGGACATGAGCCGGCCGTAGACGGCGTGTAGGGCTGGAGCCGAGGGACGGCGGTCCCGCGTAAGGAAATCCTCTGGAACCCGGATCTTGAGAGAGACGGGAGAAATTGGCGCCTGCGAAGCGTAAGCCTATATTTAAGGTATTCGTTAGCAACAAGGTCAATTGGAAGCAGGGTTAAGATTGAAATGCTTACCCTTGGAGCGGTGTCCAGTCTCGGAGAGTGCGGCGAAGGGGATGAGCTCCTGATAGCTCCCCGCTGTTACTGATCGTGGGCAGAAGCATCGAAACGAGAGGTACGCCTGTATTTCTAAGCTCGGAAGACGAACGACTCTTGTTGAGCGTCAAAGTGAGGTGGTAATTCCGATGAGGGTTGCAGCATGTTTTGAACTGTGCGACTGAGCCTCTCGTCGAATTGTCTACCAAGACGCTGTGGCCTTTCTATCGAAGGTGTGGTAGTCTTCGGCGTCGAAGTCGCTATCGGAGTCGCTGTCTAAATCATCGAGAGAAGTCCGAATTCCTAGACCTGTCATCGTTTTCATTAGCCAACTGGTTCTGAGGACTAATACTAAAGGGCTTTCTTGGTACTTACGTGAAGTTTGGGTGAGCTGCCACCGGATGAATCCGGCAAAGAGATGAAGTAAGTTCCCGGAGGTAAAACTGTACCTCAGGGAGCAGAACCGAGATCTCTTCTACAGCGAACATATCTTTCGGTCAGTTGACGCGTTTGGGCCCCTAACTTTCTGCAACCTTAGGGTTTGAGTAACCCTGGGGAAGTAGAGTTTTTGGAGTTCCCGATTGCGTATTGTTGTTTGTAGCCGCGAGCTTTCTGGAGATTGGGCTTCTTGAGGTTTCGCTTGAGGTGAAGCGGGCTCTTTGGCGCCTGTTCGAGTATAGGCCACCGATGCCGGCGATGCCATTTGCGATAAGGTTCGGAAGGTTAGAAACGTGCGGCATTCGCCATCTCGAAGGGGCGGCGGGCGATTCTTTTTGAGGATGTGTCCGCGGTGGGTTTTTCGATAGAAGAGTCCTGACGAATTTGTTCCGGCTCGGATGTTTTCTCTCGGCTTCGTCGCATCCTTTCGGTCAGATGACTTTGGGATCTCGGGGATGCGGAAGCCAAGCACCATTCGCCGCCGAATGACATACTCGGAAGCGGGACCTGCGGGACCTGCGGCATTCCCCACGGCCAATTCGACCTGCGAGACCCAGGTGATTCTTAGACGGCGATTGGGAAGCCGTAACTCTGGAGGTATTCTCAGGAGTCCTCGTGCTGAGTATAATTCTTTCTTCGGATCGGGAGACGGGCAGATATCGGTTTTGGGGGAGGCCGGAGGTGAGGCGAACACGCCGGCTCGAGGTGGTGAAAGCCTTCGTGAGTTCCTTGTTGATCTGTGGTATTATATATAGTCCAAATATCCTTTGTGAAGCCAGGAAAAAGTTAGGAAATGTCTATGATACCTGTTTGTTGGAGCATCGCTTCTATTTCTTCCTCGTCGGAGTCAAGATCATATAAATAGTTATCCGTCTGGGCAAACAGACGAGTTGGGCTGTCCTCCTTTGGCCGGAAGCGGCGACAAAGGCAGAGAAGGAACATCGAAGCACCGGCATTCATTCTCCTCGTAGTGTGGGCATATTTCCGGACCGTCATGTAGTCATCGTCGTCGTCTAGTTCCGTTGAAATACTTCTAAATGTTAGATCACGACCGAAACAAAGATATACTCGAAAGCAGGTAGACCAAATTTACTTACTCAGTTGGCGGCGATACTATGACTCTAGGTTGAGACCCTTCTTTTCGAGTCCAAAGAAGGAAGTTGAGAAGTCTGATCCGGTGAAGAGTCCTAAGCCTAGCGGTTTGACTGGCGTAACTATTGACGAGCGTCGGAGCTCACGGTCGATTCCGGAGGTGAAACGATGGGAATGTCTCCCTTGCCGACACCGTCGGTGTCGCTAGAGGGGACTCTGGGGAGTGGGCGAAAATACGAAATCGCGATCGAAGACTCCGGCACCTCCTCCATCGAAACATCAGAACCGGATAAATCATCACGATCAGAAACTACGCATCCTCTAGGATCGATGGGATGGAAGCCGCCACGTCCTCCGGCAATACTATTGTCCCTTCAGCAATCGTATCTACCTCATGCGATACAATAACTTCTTCATGATCGGATTCCGTAACGAGTTCTGGGGTCACGGGAGGTTCCGGTACAGTAGGCGTTGGTTCGAGCTCCGGTATATTTCCAACTAGTTCTTCTGCGAGCTGGCTGGCCAGCTTTTTGGCGTACTGCAGCGCCATGATCTGTAAGTCTGAAGTCGAGAGATCATATTTTATGGTAGACCTCTCGGGAACCCTCGATGCAACGTAACAGGTCAAGGCATCTAGATCTATGATATGCTCCTTCTGTGACAGTTTTGTCTAAAAGCTGCTCAGTAGCATCTCTAGAGATGTGTAGAATATCGGTGGAGGACATAGTTACAGCAATCCGTTTCGGATATACTATAAGTGGTGAAAGAGGAGATCAATGAAGTTCAATAGAAGTGGCATGTCTTGGCTTGCTGATTCTAATGAGCGATACGAACGGTATTAGGTCGAGCGGGGTGTCGCGCGGATCTTTAAGTAATTTTTCGGATCTCCATCTCGATCCAGAGCATCTTCGGATAAAGATGAACAATACTTCATAATTCCTTTTTCTCCTTTCTAGACAACTTCCATAGAACTGTAGAAAAAAGAAAACGAGAAAAATATAAAACAATATAAAAATTTGATTTATTTACATTTCTGCGATGCGATGCCCCTCCGAGAACTTGCCTAACGCTTATCGATATATTCATCACTCATGTACCTTCGTGAAAAAAAGGGTAAAAAAATCGTCATAGATTTAGTCCTGATCTACCGATTATCAGGTGGCGTCCCCACGCGAGCTTTGGACGATGGAGCTCCGGGAACATCCTTGACCACGCCGGCTGCTTCTTGCTCCATGAACGAATCTGGGGGTTTTATTTAAACGCTTCGCCGAAAAACTAGTAAGTAACCAATACAAGTAATAAAAAAAAAAGAATAAGGCTCTCAGGCACAAGTGGAAAATTATCACGGATTTACCTCTGGTACAACCACGCAGAGCCTCAAGATATGCCTCACAGTCACTACTGATCATGCTGGCAGCGAAGACTTCGCCCAATTGCAGGAAGAAAGAAAAAATTTTCACCAGAGTGCCAGTTCGCATAGTCCAGCGCAGATAGATCATTATAATTGAACGAGAGGGAAATTTTCTATCCAGTGGACGCTGGGAACCTTATCTCTTTTGGGATCTTGACGAAGAATTTAGTGACACGTCACAGAGGGTAATCAAAGGAATTTTCCGACCTTTTTTTCCCTTCTTTTTTTTTTCAACCAACATTGCAACGACGATTTCAATTTAACGAAGCGTCATGCTTTTGCATAAGACTATAGTGCGTAAACCGCCTGCATTCATGGGGTGCGATCAATCAAAAATTTTCAGCCAACGTACTTACAGCAAATCACGTCTCTACGTAGCTATATCATTTACAATAACCTATAGCTACCATGCGTCATATTTCGGCGTCTGAAAGAAGCCTTCTCTTTGCATGGTACTATGATGCGAAGCATTTGAAAGCTAAAAGCTGAAGGGCTCGGCTGGCGAGCTCGAATCCCTATCAGGGATAGATGTAGCTAGGATATTCTAGGAGTTCGCTAGCGCTTTTCTATACAAGGATTTGCATGTACTGACCCTTTTATTCCTTTTTTTCTTCTCCTTTTTTGTCTCCTGAACGAAATCAAAGAACAAGGCGCGAGGATCTTCACAGATATCTATTTAGGCTAGTATACAATAAAAATATACAAGCACTAGACCACCACGACCTTGGCCACTCAATAGGTTGAGGGAAAATTTTCTCGTGATGATGATGATGATGATCTGTTTTCCGGCGCAGCTATTCACAGCCCAAAGAGTAACCACTCATTAACGGCTATTTGCCCCGCCCAAATGGAATTCCTCACCCAATTAAGAAATATTAAGTTCATTCCTAAACTCCACCTTGCAAAGGCTAAATGCCCGTCTTTTATTATTTTATTTTATTTTATTTTATTTTATTTTATTTTTCAATGGTTTGAAAATTTATTGGTATGTACTCTGGTTGTACACTAAAGAATAAGTATATAGAATGAGAAGATCAACATAAATCAACGCTTCTATTATAAAGAGATGAGTTGGACAGAGGACAAATGAAATGTTCTGGCGATGAAAGAGTGGCTGTGTTTGTCGACAAGTGCAACGTGGAAAGAAAACTGTGAGGATTGACACGTTTGAAGAAATGGAATAGAATGGAGAAATTAAAAGGAGATATCTTAAAATTTCCGACATTAAAAACAAAGCAAGAGAATATGGAAGAATATTGGAGAACATGAGGAAGGACATAGGGAAGTACAACAAGGGAAAACATAGGAAAGTACATAGGAAAGACGTAGGGAAATACAAAGGGAAAATCAAGAGAAGTCAAAGGAGTGTATCAATATGAATTGACTCTAGAAGGACTTTTGAGAAGGCTGCCGTAATCGAGTGAGGACTGTCCAGTTGTCTTTATCGTGTACTACGAAGGATGCTGCTGTAATTTATGGGAGACGGCCCATTCAGACGCTCTCTCATCAGAGCGTTGATTTCATCAACTGCGCCTGACTCCACTTCGTATCGGGTGATTCTCACCGTAATGACGTCTTTGGCCATTCAGTGCACCTATATGTAGTGGATTGGCATCTGCCAGCTGACCATCTTCCTTCAGAACCAGTCCTAGATCATTCATAGCCCACCAAGTATCAGGGTGGTCAGGTCCGAGAACCTTCAGCCTGCCCTCGTAGCATGCCCGGTGATATTTTATGCTTTGCTTGAGAACTTTCTGATCTCTATAGCAGCGTCCAATATCGGCCGTGGCCCAGAGAACATGAGGGTGGTCTTCTCCTAGGTGTTTCCTTTGAATAGTTACACCTTTCTGGAGGTATTCCAGGCCGCTCTTTGAATCTCCGTTCTCGCGGTATGCTCTCGCCATGGTGTTCATGGTCCATCCGAGCTGTAGATCGTCTTCCGGCAGAAGCTTGTGAAACTGTCAAGGCCCGCTGGTGCATTGCGATAGCCTCATCGTACCGCTTCAGGTGTCTGTAACGCGGCCAAGCTCATTGACAGTCCAGATAGTCTCGAGGCGGTCGCGACCAAGGTACTTTCTTGGATCTTGAGGGCCTTCTCGTGTGTCTCTACCGAGAGCCCTACCGACCTTGTTGGTCGTAAATGAGACCGAGGCTGTTGAGTAACCAGCAGGTAGACACGTGTTCATCACCGTATTCTGCTCTCTTTTGTTTGAGAGCGTCAGTTCATCCACTTTCGCCTTCGTCGAGCCAGCTGCGCATGGTAATATTCTCGCGAGAGGTCTCTGAAACCATGAGACTATCGAAATATGATATCATCGGAGTACGTATCTCTTTATCCTCGCTGTCTGCAGGGATAATGTTGTTATGGCCCTCCTCGATGCGTCTATACCGATCATTGATCTGGCAGATGTCTCTAATCCAGTCCAGCCGGTCGCTGGTGTCAAGATCTTGCTCGCTGTTTGTGGATGAAGCCCACATCTGCAGTTCCTTTTGCATCTTTACCAGATGCTGAAGGGGGTAGCCGATGATGTGCAGACAGCTGCTGCGTGATCCAAGTCAACCTTCGTTCTCTCGAGGATAAATACTTATGCATTTTATCCGCCAGGTTGGGGTCAAATTTAGATTTGAGCACGTGGAAACCCCAGAACGATGTTGCGTAACTTGATAGGGTGGTTGGCAGATCGTGGGTTTGAGATGTACCGTCAGCTGCGGAGGCGATCCGGAGTAGGTACGTCAGACAGATATCCGCAAGTTCCGAATGGCCGTCATTTTCTTCGAAATGTAATACATTTCCCTTGATGCTTCCGATGAACGGATAATAGGTCCCTTGATTCACTAGGAAGTCGCGTACAGAGGTATGAACAAAACGGAGGATGTTGGTTTCTGCGACGTACTCCACTAAGGGACTGCAGGCATTTAGGATGGCATCCGTTGAACATTTCGATCTTCTCGTTTCTTGCGCCTGACTTATCGAAAGTCAAAATGCTTCCAGTTCGTCCTTGTGTAGTGGGCGATGTGCCGTGGACATGTACAGCAAGGCATCCCTTGCTAAACTTGTACTCTGCGGGGTCTCCTCCGGATTTTCTCAAGGATGGAGGAATAGTAGTTATCCCCGTCGGCATGTCATTGACTATGTGAACAGCGTCTGTACGCTGGTCGCCTGTTCTAGAGATCGCAGCATCAGGCTTGCCCAAAGGAACATGCCTTCTGCACCTTTCCGTAGCTTTTGGTGCACCGTCTTCTCCAGTGCGTCGCTGTAGTAGTGTAACTGTTTGAGCTCTTTCTCGAGGTAGCGATAGAGGTCCTCCTGTATCTCTTTCTGATTGGCTTCCTCGCTGAGCCTTATCGCTGGTATTGTTTGAGCATCCTGTTCAGTTCGGAGTATCCCGGCTAAGTAAGACAATCCACATATTTGCGTGGTTTTGCCGAGGCTAGTAAGGTTTTGGCAACGTCGTCTTGATCCTCGAGCTCGTCTAAACCGTCTACAACGATGTGAACTTGCTTGAAGAGTTTGCAGAGTGATTGGAGGAGAACTTCTGGTTGTCGGCCAGACCGAAACTTGACCGCCCGGAATTCAGCGATTTCTTATAGCACTCCACGACAAAGTCTGGGATGCTGTCTAGTTGGCAGAGCATTTGCTTTATCAAACCAGCCAGAATTGATAAGCGTTTTGGTTTTCCTCGCTTTGGAGCAGAAGAAATATGAGACGCAGCTGCGCCCGCTTCGGTCCGCAGCTGCAGTAGCGCCGGTGTCGTGTCTTGACAGCTGCTCGGCTGTAAGAGTGGATAATTGACGTGCTCAAAACTGTTTTGCCGGAGCCTGGACCTCCCAGGATTCGGAGGATGCGGCTGCTAGCAGGCGAGGCAAGCCACTCCCGAAAATCAACGTGTTCAATAGCCATGTGCCAGAAGATTCCATTCGGCGGCTGGACTCGCGTTCGAAATCGGATTCTAAGTCCGCCTTACAAAAGCCATTGCAACATCGCGCTCTTTTCCATCTCGGGCTGCGAATCCTATCGTGCCAGATACACCGATTAAAACAGTCACGTATTAATAATGGCTGTGAAACTACGAAATCATTCGTTGGTCTTGGCCTCGCGAAGTGACCAATAACTTTTAGAATCAGCAAAAAGAAAAAAAAAGTGACAATACCTTAGAAGTAACATTGTTCAAAACTTCGACTATAAGTTCCGTCTGCTGTTTCTGCTGAGTAGAAATTATGTCGATCTGTACGATCTTCGCGAGCGATACGTGTTCCTTGAGCATGCTGTTACTGCTTTCAAAGTTCCCCATGGTGTTTCCGAAATCTGACTCGAAATCGCGCCAAAAGTTCCTCGCAAACAGGAAAAAACCTACGATTATTACGGCGGACTCGTAGAATTCTCATCCTGGTGGCACTTCCTTGTAATTGGTTTCACAAAGCACCTACCGCGCTTGCTAACACCTTCCTCGCCTTATGCAAGAACTCCAGCATGGAGTAATACACTGCACGAGCGCGTTTTTCAACGTCTGGGAAATCCTTCGCCAAGACCTTCTCGTAGCTTTGATAAATAGGCAGCATTTCGCTCATTTTGTCAAATAGGGCGAGCAACTTGTCGAAGTAGCGACGATGTATCGATGCGGCCTGCGCTGATAAGTTAGCCTTTCTGTCTGTCTAATCGGACTATTGAGATGAATATGTAAATTGATAACAGTGTGCATACGTCAACAAGATCCTAAAACACCCCCAGATCAGTGCCGACCCGCATGGACGCCGACCTGAACTACGACGTCGACGATGGGGCATATCTCTCGAACAGGCGAATCATCGGCGTCAGTCTCATCGTGAGGTTCTGTGTAGCTGGAAGATCTCTGTTTCGCTTCAATCCTTCCCACCTCCGCTAAGACATCTTGCATTGTTGGCGCGCGGCGAATATAGCTCTTTTGGTGTCGCGTTGAGGAGCTCTCGGTATTGCTCGAAAGCTCGCTCGAAAGCCCTTTCCGTACACAGCACCGAATGGCTGGTTCGGTTTTTACATTTGCCATCTTCGAGATAAAAGTTCCGTGGCGTGTTGAAGAGGGGAAATTGAAACACCGAGTGGTTACACAGCTACGGAGCGAAAACACAGCTGTGGATTCTCGAGCGAGATGACAAAAGAAAAGTTATTCTTGATACGATACTGACTGAAATACTGCCGCAGCTTTTTCTAGTGCTTTATACTACAAGAAATGGGCCACGCGTTTCACAACTCCTTCCAAGATTCAAAACTTGCGCTAGCTGGAACTGAATTGGGACGGTCTCTTGTTGCAATGCTGTATTTCGTGGCTTAAGCGATCGAAAATAATAAGACAGTTGGAAGAAGGAAAAAAAAAAAAGTTAATAGTAGAAGAAAACCACTGAGGATATAATACTCTTCCAGGTATCTTGTAACGGTTGTCGTTGAAGGATCGCCAAGGGGCGGTGAAAAGAAAGTTTCACTAAATTACGGATGAACCGTGATACAAACAAGTTATTTGCGATGTTGAACCACAGATGAACTGTTGCCCATGTTTTTACTCCCAGCGTGGCTATTCCATCCATCCATCAATGACAGAGCTAAGGCGGGTGGTTCATTTCATTATTGTCAGTATTATTTGCCTAACTTCTCGTTTATCAATCTAACCGCCCCGTCGCAGTATAAATTTTTTCCCTGCGATGGTCATTGCCTCGCCACGTCAGCCAGAGTAGTTTTTAGTCGCGGGTGGATCGCGCAGGAAACCACTCGTTATTATTAACGTAAAGATCTGCAAACTGCATATGCATGCCGGAATTCGTCTATCACCCCGAAATCTATCTCCACATCGTGGGTACGTGAGTACTTCTCCTCTCTTCCAGTACCCCCCTCATTAGGATGGAAGGATGTTAACTTTCGTCAATCTCTTAAGTCGATGGATATACTACTAGTACACGCCAAATGCAGAGCTGCAAGCTGCAGGACTTGCTGGCAAACAGCGGCCAGTCGATACGATACTAGTACCAATAGTTGAAAATTTTTCTCTTTCGAAGTGTAGCGTGTTGTTATACCACTTTTTGTGGTTATCTCGGGTTCCGCTTTGAGTGCATGCCGACTAAGCGGGGGCCGCCAACCCACCTGATGATGAACATTACTTGCATTGAAGCGAAAATCCGCCTCTCTAGGGGAGAGATCACATCGTGCTTCCTGGTGGCGCACTTTGAAATTTTGCAGAATCAAAACGCCGTTAACTGAGACAGAACGAAACGCTCACGAACCAGTGGAACGTCTCTCGGTATACGGTCTCGTGCGGCTCAAAAGAAGAGAGTGTGGCATTGATATGAAATAGAGGATCCTACGATCAGGTACTGTACGCATCCTGTTGAATGGTGAAGTAATACCGAACCTTTATAATGCAATGTCATGAGCTAAAACGCCAGTGAGGCTTTCACAATCGTTTGTACCGTCTTTGAAACGCCTCACTAAATAACATTGTTTGTGTACATAGCAAGTCCTAAGACAAAAAAAATGCAAGGACCGACGCGATTGTCTTTTTCCTTTTCATAACCCATTGTATGTGTTTACAATCGCACGACAATGAGGATAGCCCCCCCCCCCCCTCTCAAAGCATATCGAGGATGGCATGAGATTATCTAAACTATATTCTTAGCTAGTTTGTACACGCTGCATGACACGACAGCAACTCTTGTCTTAGTGCCGAGTTATATATCTTTCTTCTATAGGTTACGTTGTCCTCCGCGGAGAGAATAAACTTTTAGCTCGTCTGATGATCAAGTGCCGCGATGAACATTTGCAGCAACTAGAAGTACGCAAAGTCCCGATATTAGCAGTGTTATTGGATTTATATTATGGAACTTTGGTGCTTCCTTCTTCGTGTACTCCGGGTCACCAAGCTCTTTCGCGGTGGCTTTGGCACGCTTAAAAACGGCCGCGCTTTCGTCTAGTCGATCCTTAGAGCAGTACACCCACTCCTTGAGGTCCTCCTTGTTTTCTAGTTCATCTAAGAAACTCCTCAGCTCGATGCTGCTGCCGACTCTGGATATGATGAACACGACAGCTGCCTCGCCGTATTCCTGGAGCTTGGATTCGATTTGCAGTACTTAATCGTTCTTCCAACTCTGACCGGGTTCTTCGAATGTAGGCTATTTTAATTGCGTTAGCGTAAAAAGGCTTAGCTTTACACATTGACGGGTTAGTCCTGTGACCAAGAAGGGTGGCTATACTTCTCCGTCAGTAATGACCACGACGATGAGTGGTTTTGAACTTCAATTCTTGCTCTTAATTTTCCTCATGACCATCGGATCAACTATCTTTCGCTTGAGAACGGTTCCTAACGGTGTGACGCCTTTGAAAGGAATATTCTTCATCATACTGGATGAGGTTCATGTGAAGCCCGTCCACTTGCCGTTCATGTCGTCACGGTAGTTTAGGAATCTTAGCGAAATGCCGTCTTCTTGTAAAAGCGTAGCAATATTAGCTACCCTAGTGAGAGTGTCTTTCATAGCGCCAATACGGTCCTCTTTCTTAGTGCGCATTGAGGTGCTATATCTAAGAAAATAAAAAATCTAGTCAGCAAATATATATATATATATATATTTACTTGATTGAGGACCTTTACATACCACAAAGAATCGCAAAATCGTAGAAAGGCGAGTTTAGTAACTCCAATTGTTTCCTTGTCCGAAAGGTTGTATTTCTTCCTGATTTCGTCAGCCTTAATCGAGCAGCTTCCACACCCTTTGAACCTCTCGCTCTGAGGACTGAAACCGAACCCTTTCAGACTCTTTCCGAGAAATTCGAGTGCGCTGTCTTGGACTGTAATCAGCAACTCGGGAGTTTGGGCAGCGCTCGATAGGTGCATCATCCGGATCTGGAACTCTCTTCATCGGCCTCCTCTTCCCCCATAACTTCTTCCTCTTCTTCTTCTAGTTTGGACTGTGTGGTCTCGGTTGGGATCCGTAGATTCAGACTCACGCGAGGAGAAGGGGTTCGACGGGTTCGATTCCCGACCGTGCTGTCATCGTTCATTTTCGTATCGGCATCAGAGTCTGAGTCGGTGTCGTCGTCTTGGCCTCCGTATGAAGATGGTGGCACTTCTGCTTCTGTCGCGTATCATCTCTATCTCATCTTCGGCAGGTGTTCATCGACTTTTGCTTGGTCTGGTTCTTCTTCTGCTCTCTCTTCGGCCTCTCTAAGAATGTTCTCCAGTGATTCTTCCGTAGTAAGTTCCTCAGGTAGTGCTGCTCACTCGACTCTTCCATCGTAGTACCTGTTCGTCCTTTGGTACCTCTAGTGCCTCAAATTCTTCTGGCTTTCTCTTCCTCGTCATCACCGCCTTTCTCCTCTGTGACACCTCGGCTGGTAAAACCGGTATTGTGTATCTGGTGAGAGGTAGGCTTTTCGAGGGTAAATCGTCTGGAGGATTCACCATGTATCTCCGGAAGTACGGTATCTGCGCTTCTTCTGTATCTTCCGCTTCATCTTCACCATCATCTTCCTTCCGCTCTACTCATCTTCCGGTTTCTCATTCCAACTTCCGGCATTTGCTCCTCCGGCTCTTCCTTTTCCGTTTCTTCGCCTTCGTCATGTTCGTTTTCTTTCTCCACCTCGGCTTGCTTCAATTCCGTTTCTTCATTCTGGTATTTCTTCGAGTTCTCCTCTTCTTCTTTCACTTCAACCTCGTCCTCTTTCTCATCCACCGACTCTTCTATTATTTCACCACCCTCTGGTTTCTCTTCTAGTTCACATCTTCTGGCTTTTCTTCTAACTCCTCTTCTTCCGGTTTCTCTTCTAGATTTTCTTCCTCTTCTTTTCTTCTGTTCCTTTACCACCTCAGCGACGACCTCAGCGACTTGTCTGGGAAATCATCGATAAAGGTGGCCGCCACTTTAGTAACCCCTTCTCGAGACCCTCCCTAAATTTTCTTTGCCATGAGTTGTGAGGGCATCTACCACTTCGGCAGATTCGAGCGACTCCTGAATTGTGGACTGAGCTGTTCACGGAATTGTGGACTGTTTAGAATTTCTCTTAGCCGCTGATCAATGTTATCGGCGTCCTCTCGGGAAAATGGCTCCGGCATTTCGTAGAAAATAGAAGAAAAATTAAATAGCAACGATAAAAATGCGGCCTAGTAAACGGTGATGATCTCGACGAATCCTGATATGAAAACCGTGGGTAAATGCCGAAAATAAGACGAGTACCAAAGCAATAGCTCTAAAAGGTTTTAACGCGAAAGAAAACGCTAACACGATATGGATTGCTGATGAAGCCAGAGCCAGATTGCTAAAGCAATACTATTCCCTAAAAATTCCCACAAATAAAGACAGAGTTTTATTCCAGCGTAGAGAGATGTTGAAATACTTTATCATGCCCCACAGCCTCGCGGGTTCAGACGTGGCGGCGATAAGCATCGATAGAAAGTTGCATATCAGACCTATGTGACGTGGCTCCGAGGCTCTGAACAGCCGCCGAACCCACCAACACTTCCGGGGTGGTTCAAGGAACAGCTCTTTTTTTTTTTTTTTTAAAAAAAAAAAAAAAAAAAAAAAAATAGGGTCGGTTATAAATGCATCGTGTCATTCGCCAGTAACCAGTTATCGATAGACAGCTGTCGCCTCTAGCCCTTATGAATATCTTGATAGACTGATAGTCTCATCTAGCAGCTATTTATGAATAGTTACGCAGGAGCTGAGGGAATATATCTACGGCAGCCATGCCGAATCGATTTTATCACGAGCTTATAGGCCTCGGTTTTTGTTCCAGGCCGTAGGCGACGCTTAGAAAAAACAAAAAAAATATCGATACCAACTTCACTACTCAAATTTTTTTCTATTTGGTTATGGCATCAGTCAAGAACCGTAACACATTCAGAGCTTCGGGTATCGATATCAGGACGAGGGGAGTGAATTTAGGAGAGAGCTCTATAGATACTGTACCGCTGAAGAAGAGCGGGATATCAGGTTTTCCAGCTCAAGTTTGCCCCATCGTTCGCCGACGGCGGCCGCACGCAAGTCGCCTTTATTACCTTTTACCGCGTACACCGAGTTTTTTATTATTACACGATGAAGATGGAAAACCCACAAATATACCTCTCCCGACGTTCTTGATGAAGATTCAGGAAGACCATATGTATTGATCCGAATTTTTTCGGGCTTACGCAGCTGTATCCTACTAAGGGAGAGGTAACCGCGGAGTAAGGCGCAAGATACCTATATATTAGCTTGACTAGAAGTCCTTCGCAACCATCGCTAATCTCATGATAGCATCGTAGCGTTAACTGGCGTTAACGGCCACGCATTCGGCTCATGGACTAATCAAGCGGGAGATATGTGGCTCCAAGACTGGCTGCCCGATAATCCAGACCTACGGCATGTAGGACATTGATCTTTGGGTACAATGCGAAATTCGGCGAGAGTGCAGAACACGATATGGAAGACTATGTTCAATCTTTGCTGGATGACTTGATCATAGCACGGCGGGAAGTAGAGGTATACGATATCGACAATCATCGTCAGGTCTTGCAATTGCTGAGGAAGCACTTCATCGCTGACGATTTTTTTCGACCTATTGAAAGCAAACCAATAAGCCCCGACGATAATTTTCATTGCCATAGTTACGGCGGAGTCGTCATAAAACAGGTAATATGCCTTTTTTTTTTCTCCTTTTTTTTTGCCTCAGTTTATGTAGCTGAGCCATGATTCATATTCTCGAAAAAAAAAAACGTTTCTTTACATGATTTGTTACCGAAACTGACGAATCGGATCGTAGGCCTTATCTACGGCTTCCCTGCCAATGGAACCGAAATATCACCCGATCTACCAATCAACAGTGAAACTGATATTTTTTGGCGTACCGCACCGAGACATCTCGTTCGAGGACGTGCAGAAATGGTGGACGGGACTCCCGTCGAGCAGCAGGGACACCACATCGTGGCGAACCTAAAGTACGAGACCCGTAACAGGGCTGACAGGAAACACTTCACCTACGCCGTGGCTATGCGGAAGATCAGCCTCGTTTCCTTTTACGAGAGGTTGAAGACGAAAAGGGTCGAGAGGGTAGGTTTTGATTTCTGTCACTATATAGACGCGTCCTGACGTCGCTGCCTTTTCTGCTTCATTCACTCGTCAAACACGCAAAACTCTTCATTTGCTGATTATATCATATAACTTCAACAGCAAGAAAACGGCGACTTCAAGCGCACCGGATTACCAACGATGGTAGTCGACAGAGAATCCGCCGTTCTGGGCCTCTTAGAGCTGGAAGAAGCCTACCCCGTTGACGCCGACCACTCCGAAATCGTCAAGTTCCCCCACGACTCCTACCAGACGTACACCACGGTCGTCGACCACCTCAAGACGGCCATAAAGACCGGAATCCAGCCTCAGATAACCACTATTCACGGTAAATAACACTCCCCTGCGTACTGGCAATATCCTACTCCAATACTATGCTAACAATAGTGCACAGGCGCGGCACCAGGGCTGAGACCCGAGTGCAACCCCAGCTATCCCAAATCATTTCGAGAGAGCAGTACTCTCACCTCATGGGCCAATGCCTGAGGCTAGCCGTCGAGTACGGCAGCGCCGAGGGCGTGCTACGTTGCCTAGAGCACGGCGCCGACCCGAACTTCCAGAACTCTACCGTAATCGACGACGAGACACTATGGTAAAAGCAGCCCTTTCCCCTCTTATATTCCCGTATACCGCCCTTAACCATAAGCTAATATTTCCATCACCAGGCCGAACATCTTCAACGACTCCTTCTTCCCCCAATCCGACGCCGACCGCGAGTACGCCCAAAAGGAACTCGCCCGCTTCCTCCAAACCGTCGAAACACCCTCGCCCTCGCCGTCCGGCGCGACAAAAAGATAATCGTACAACTCCTCCTGAGAGCCCGCGCGGATCCAAACCTCGAATGCACACCCTTATCCCCCGGTAGCACGCCCCTCCGCGAAGCGTGTATATACAACCACGACAACAGCCTGCAGTTGCTACTAGAATACGGCGCCGATCCGAATACCAAACACCCGACGTGGGGTACTACAGCGCTCCACGAAGCCGCGGGGAGGAATAACCATAGATTGGTTTCCAGGCTGGCGCATTACGACGTCGATTTAAACGCTGCCTCGGAGATTAACGGCGACACGCCGATGCATGTGGCCGCGAAGAAAGGGTATTTCCGCATGGTTGCGGAACTACTGAAGGAAGGAGCGGACGCAACGATAAAAAATACCGAGGGCTGTACGGCGCTACACTACGCTGCCAGACGCGTTCGAAAGACGCCGCTGAGGAGCAATTTATAACGGTACATCCGTGAACGGCTCAGTCAAAGGTTCCGTAAGGGGCTCCGTGAAGGGTACCGCGAAAGATACCCGGATAAGGCGACGATGATCTTCAGAAGTCTCCTGTACTACGGAGCTGATAAAGCGGTAAACATTGTCGATAAGAGGAACAATACGCCGTTGCACGATGCTGCAAAGGCTGGACTGCCGGAGGTTGTCGAAATACTACTGGAGAGCGGCGCCGACCCGAATGCCCCGAACAAGTTCCGCAGAACGGCGGCGGATATCGCGCGGAAGGAGACCAGCGCGGACCACAAGAGGGTCGTAAATATCTTGGAAGCAAGTCAAGCTAGGAAACGGACAGTTGCAAGTTAATTATCTTAGCCTCCGTTGCGGCAAATATGGACTCTGGATGCGAGAAAATTTAACTAATACAATCGTTGAAACACCTGAACATTTCTTTTGTTTGGTATATATTCCTTTACTTCTTTTTCTGTATTGGGGGTCCCCCGCTAATAAACAGTAGAGGAAAACAAATACTAGTCTTAACCTCACTGATACAGTCATTCATATAACATTTTCCTTTGTTTAATGTATATTTCCTTGGATGTATTCGGTATCTAAAAAAAAAAAAAGTTTATAATAGTCTGTTTCTATATATACAGAAGTAATTATCTAATACAAAGTCGAAATCGAAGTAACCCATCTAATAACTCCAAGTTGAATGTGCTTCATTTTTTTTTTTTTTTTTTTTTTTTGGTGCTCTCGGCTCGGCTCGTAACTCATGAGAATTCGAATACACAATACAAAAGGGAGAAAAATCAAGCATCTACTCATCGTCCGAGTTAAACGACTCCGAGTTCTTCCTCGCAGTAACCTTCCTCCTCTCCCTCTCCATCGCATACTTCACCGCATCCAGCACCGTATTTCACCGTTGCCTTCGGCTTATACTCCGGCTCCGTCCCATCCTCATAAACCCCGTCTTCACGAGGATACTATGCCAGTGCGTCTCGTCCGCGTGCTTATCGTAATCGTTACTACCCCTAATATCACTCGCCGGCGTATCGCCGACAAAGTAAACCGTCTTCGGCGGTCCCACCTTACTGACATCCTCCGCCTCCCCAAACATCTCCCGCCTCCACTGCTGTAATACCCGCGTGGCGTAGTCGAATGTTCCCTTTTGCGGCTTCCCGTAGGACGTTACGTCGATTTCCTTTCCTGTTGATTCGCGGTAGAGGGCTTCGACCATTATGCGGAGCGCGCCCATGCCGTAGCGTGTCAGGTCGTACGCGGTGGACCAGACGACGTCGTTGTGCGAAAAGAAGATCGGTGGTCCTTCGGTATACGTTTCCGATACAGTACCCATGCGGCCGCTCTTACTCATCAGAAGCTCCAGGACGATCTGCGCGTCGCCGGCCAATCCCTGCTATCCGCAAAGACAAAAATCGCTTCTATATCTACCTCCGAAAAATCCCTGGCTCTCGAATTCGCAACTCCGCGTCGGATAGCTTGCGGAACGGAGTAACGGAGGGTCTCCACTTTATTATATCTCCCGGAGTAACGACGTCTTTGAAGCCGTAGTTTTCGGCCACGATGCGGCACTTCTCGCCTTCGCCGCCGACGACGAGGACGGTTCTGTATTTATCTGCCATTTCCTTCATGGGGGTGTGACCGCAGATGAATTGTCCCGGCGAGACAGGAATTTCGAGCTGCTCCGACAAATCCAGGCAGCGTTCCTCCTCCGTCTTTCCGCCGCCGTTGGTGACGAAGATGTACGGCACGTGCTCGTTATCCGCGTTCTCTCCGTTGAGGACGCGCATAGCCTCCACGGCGTCGGGGATAAACTTTTCCGCCGCGGATCAGAACGCCATCGATATCGAATGCAATAGCATAATCGCGCGCGACGTTCTTCATCTCCCGCTTCGCGATAGACGTCGTCTCGTCTTCCTCCACCGCGACCGGCGGAATGTGGGCCGACGGCGCATCCAGGTGCTGCCTCGCGACGGCGATTGATTCGGCCATAGCCGAGGAGGACTTGCGGTGCTGTTTTGTGGCGGGGAGTACTACGGTCGCTTCATTGCCGTGGTTCCGTAGGTCGTTTGGGTAGCGTTCTTGGAGGATAGCCGCTGCGTGCGGAAGGAGGAGGAGGAGGTAGGTGGCGAGAGGACTTCGACGGACATGATTGAGTGCGGAGTGTTTTTTTGTTAGGTATAGATTGGAATGGAGATATATGAAGTCAGAAGGTAGGGATTGTGTGTGGTTGTATGTGTGTGTGTATCAGGCGCTAAATGAATGCTTTATAAACGCCTCTTGTATGATGCTAGGAAAAAGGATCTGCTTTCGACTGAGATGGTTTCCGGGAAGAAGAGGAGGGGCGGACGTTCTCTCCGCCTTTATATATTCCAATTCCATCAATTCTCCATCGACAAGACAGTTGAAGCTATAGACAAGCTTCGCTTCCTCTGATCTCCAGTCTCAAAGAGCAACATGGTGCAGCGAAAAATTTTCTCAAAGTTTCTTCTAACCACCCTGTATCCAGGAACTCCAGAAGAGTAACTTTCTGTAGATGCTACCTATGACGCCGTCTTTGGCGGAGAACATTCCAGGAACGAAATGCAAAGTAAGGAAAATCCAAGGATCCGAAGGAGGTTATCGACGGTTTCCTGTTCAACTGGCTTTAACTGATTTCATTAAAGTTAACCCTGATTCACTTACAATCAGCTACAAAACGCAATGACAAAAGCAAAAAAAAAGGAACATGGAAAGGAAAATTTTTTCATCTTACTCATATGGACAGAAATGTTCCTCTACCTATGTCAATATGCTTGACATTGATTACCCGCTAAATGTTTGATAGTCGCCCATAATATATCGATTCAGCATCTGAGGTAGCAGCGACAAAAAAAAAAGCCTCGATACCTCCTCAGAAGGTTTTTTTCCTGCGACTGTGGAGGTCATCCCACTTTTTTCGAACTCGTCCAGGGTTCCTATATGCAAAGCCTGTAGGTCTCGCAATCGCTAGACGTTATCAGGCAACATCCAATACACCGGATTGTGGTAACTGGTGGGGAAACAGCAGAAAAGTCGACGGATGTGGAGCTGGCTAGCCGGAAAGTTATGACATCACATGAGGGAAAAGTGCTCATGGTTCGTCATATTTGGTCCGGTCTGTTTATTCCATTTGAGCATAAGGATGAAGCTATAAGAAGCTCAAGGTCCTGATAAGGCTACATCTATCGAGAGGAGAGCTTAAAAATTTCCCCCTTATCTTTCTCGAAGGACCTGGTGTTTCAAACAATATCTTTTGTCAATTGGTCTGCAGTAACGGTTTTGCTGGAGAAATCTCAGAATGTGAAGAACTTTTTTTTTTTTCGCTTGGAATAATTTGTTGGCAGGGTCCGGAATATCCCGAGGCACACAAGGAAAAATAAATATTGGAAAAAGTGACGTACCACCGGCCATGGATGGGCAAAACCCAAACCCACCACCCGAAAAAAAAAAGGAAGAAAAAAAAATACTGGCACAGACTTTTTTACCCAGAGGTTAGAGAATAACTCCGCTGAGTATATTCCCTGCCGAAACCCAGCCCGGTTTGTAGGAGGGCCGAGGATCCCGAAGGAGGATAGATAGGACGACACGGACGACCGATATTTCCGTACTTGGTTATCTCGCTAGATTTGGATAGGAAGTATAAGCTGGATTAGTTGATTAGTTACGAAAATCAGCGTTAATTATTGACAAGGCCAGATCAAACCTTGACTTGCTAGATCTCTGAAAAGATAAAAGACGCACCGGAAAAAGAGCCAAAAGAGCCTCAGAAAAATTGCGAATCTGCGGATGCTTCATGCATGATCGGCGGAGCGGGAAAGGCTGAGCTAAGGGGCTCGTCCACCCTAAAGGGCTACGATGATGGAATATTCTCACATGGGTTCCTGCCAGGGAAAATCGAAGCAGAAGTTCTCCATGGGAATTGAAACCTCTTCCTTGCCTTCTCCCTTTTGTTCAAGGCAAAAGAACACGAGGAGAAACGTGCGTGGAATAGCTGACAAAGATTCGCACGCCGGGAAAAGATAACTTTTGGCTATATTCCTGAGAAGCCTTGATTGCCAATCCCCTCGTATTCTGTGTGTGTTGTCTCCTTGCTTTTTCCGGATATCAGCAACGCCTTTTTCCTCCCTTATCTCTGCAGGAATAAAACGCGAAAATTAGCAGGAAGGGAAGGGAAGTCTTTTCTTCCGAGGAGATATTGTCGATAGCTGTCAGGCTATTAAAAAAAATTATGTTTTTTTAAGCCCCGTGTTTTTTTTTTTTTTTTTGAAGACTACTTAAGTCCTTTAGGAAATCGTAATTTTAATTTTTTTTTATTTAAAAAATAATTAAAAATAAAGAATTTATATTTTATTTAAAAAGATTAAACGATATTTATTTAGACAAAAACAAAATAACTTGTTTACTGATTAATAAAGAAAAATATTAGCCTTATTTAATAAAAGATTTATAATTGAATAAATAGATAATATCTATAGGTAAAAAGTTAGTATTATTTAATAAAAAATTTTTAATCTCATTACCTAATAATACTTTATAATAAGTAAAAAGATTGCGATTGTTGATGTCAAGATGTATGTAGGTGCTAGCCATTGGAGTATAAGTAAGGGATGTGGTGAGCTACCCCGCTTTGGGGAACCACCGGCATATATACAATATATACTATAGTAATGCTAGTGTCTAGATATGCTACAGGTCTGCGTACACGGGGGGCCTTAACCTCCATGCAACTACAACGAAAGCAGCAAGTCTATATTCCATATTCCATACCCCGACAAAGATTAATATTAAATATAAAATTATACTGTCCAACACACCTCTTTTGTAAATGCTAGTCGATATTCGAACTTCCCTCATTTATTCCGTAAATCTACTTAGGTAATAAAAGTTGAAGCCTTTTTTTTTTTTTTTTTGTTCTACGAAGCTTAGCTGCGGTGCTTAGTGAGAAAGCTGGGCTGGATGTATACACGGAATCGTTATTGATTTTGCAGAGAGATTGCTTGTTTATTATTTGGTGGTTGTTGGTTGGTAATAACTAAAAGTAATAACGGTCTAAACCAATATAAAAACGTTTAAAACTCATCTCCCCTTTATTTGTATATATATTTCTATACTTCGATATAACGATCAGCGACTTAAAATACTGCTACAGAAATCTCTCAGTCGCACGAGTATTACCAGGTTTGAAAATTGACTATTTAAACTTGCCAAGGGAGCCGTACGAACTCATTCCCAGTTTCAAACTTTTTTTTCTGGGTCTCTTGTTCTTCCGTCTGGTGTCAACAAAGGCGGCAAAAATAATCCCCGGCGGTTTGACAACCTATCTAAATTATTTATACACCCTCATCATTTTAGTTATTATCTGTAATACAATATCGCATGTAAAAAAAATGAGGTAGAAAGGAAATAAAAAAAAAAAAATAAATGAAAAGAAAAGACTGGACTCTTTAGTGATACGTTAACCGTCGTTGTATAGCGGCTGTTAACTTTATTATAAGACTCTTGACATGAGGCTTCGCGCCTTTTCGGATTTTGCCCGGTATGTACTTCTTATGTCTCCATGATTGTGAGAAGTCTGGTTTTCCCTTAAATATCCGGATATATTAATATATATAACACCATCCATAGGCATATTTAATCGTCAACAGATGGCAGCGGTTGGTTTTGAGCAAAAAACCGAAGTAATACTTTCTATATTTTGGGATCGTTGCTTTAAATATTATAAAAATGAAAGCATTAAAAACCAAGACCCATTCACTTTTTTGTTTCCCTCCTTAAGCGCTACCGCACTTCATCTTCACGAATAAATTCAGTCCTTGAACCACGCTTTCGCTTTTAAATAGTTCACAGCTCAAACGAAAGAAGCATGGATTGTACTATGACTCTAAAGCCAGTGACGAGTTGCAGCATCTGCTCGTTACCCATGTACAGGAAGGGGGAGCTAAAAAAAGCACAAAAAAATCCGCAATGTATATAGCGGCATGCAAAGCCATAAATGCCTACTGCCCTGCTTGTCAGAAATGCTTCACGTCCTCGAAAACACTTAGGTCGCACATAGCTCGAGAACACGACCCCGGCAGACCAACGAGTTTTTATTGCTGCGACTGCGATAAAATCTTTCCCGACGAATACACGGTTGATAGCCCACCTTTACATACATAGCACCCGGAGGGGCAACGAAAAGGTCGCGTGCGCATCGTGTGGGAAAGTGTTCCTCAAAAAAGGAGCAGCGCGAGCGCCACATCCGGGAATCTCATGAATTGAAAACGACCGGTTCGAAACGATGGGCACGAACATGATGAGCATAAAAAAAGAAATTAAAAAGGAAAGAGCTAATTAGCTTTCTCGGAGGTGGGAAATATATACCGACGCACCCTTGCAACGCCTTCGGCCATGATCATACACCTCGAGAGCGGCAGGTACGGATCCAAGCTTAACCGCAAGAGGATCAATGAAATCGTCCAAACGCACGATACCCGCGGCAGTATTACGATACCGACTGTGGCGACGCTCCAAAGCACGTCACTGCCACTTCAGCGACACCACTGTCCACTATAACCGCACAGACGAGGTCAGAAACACTCTACCGACGTCCTCGACGTGGAGATTATTACCGAGTGAGATTCCGATTCCGATTCCGATTCCGGAGGCATCCGTATTTACTTACACACCTTCGTCCTCGAGTCCCGAGGCTTCGCGGGCCACCTCATCGACTAGATTCTTGTCGACTAGCTACAGGCCACCGCATCAAAACCTCATTGATTAGGACCCTAAATGGCAACGTGCTATTTGCCTTAAGGAATTCCGGTCCCTGTGCGCAATGGAGATGCATATTCGATTACCTATACACGATCCTCTCTTATATCATCGCCTGCTCAGTTTCATGAGGTTAGGTGTTGCGGAAGAAGAAAGGTCTTTTCGAACATTGAGTGGCTTTGTTACAGCACCTTGAGCATGGGGGCCTGCAAAGGCGGCAAAGAAACCTTTCAGAAAGCTATGCTTCTGTTCAAGCAAATAGCACGAGCATTAGGATTGAAAGAATTAAAGTTGCTGGCCGCATGGTAGAATAGGGGTACTTTTATTTATCAAATGTGTTAAAGTCGGCCGATTAACTTAGTTATTCAAGTTGCTTTTATTATTCTTATGCTAAGATAAACGGCCAGCCCGGCGAGAACGTCACTGCTATTTCTACTAAATTTTCTGTTGAACATGTTCTCAAGTATCACCTGTCTCAAACCTAACTTAAAAAGCTACCAATTACAAGCTCATCTAAAGTCGTGTATCCTACAAATCTAGGTATACCCACATTATTAGCGTTCTTAACTCAAATATATAATAGGATATCTTATTATATTTTGTTTTATATTTCTTTCAATATCCCTACGCGCTCGGCAATGTCAATAACGCCGGATTCCAGCTCTTATATGTGAAGGAACCATCAAATGTACTAAGTGATTCCTGCGCATATCCGAGTCAAAAAATTATCATCGGTTAGGAGAGGTGGTTTTATTTGTAAGTGATTTGTAATCAAAATACTCAAGCAATTTTGCAGAATATTCTCGAAACTAATATGCAACAGTGTATTATTTAAACACCAGCTATCCCCAACCCTTCTTTTAAATAGTTATTGAAAAAATAATTAATATAAATTGAACTATTTTTGAGTTTAATATAATGGTTTCCAGTATGAGTGCTGCTATATAGTATATCAAACAATTATTTTTCTACTTAAAATACGAAGCATTACTAATTGATTTTAAAAGTAATAGAACATTTAAATCTGGAACAAATGTAATTATATATTGTGAGAATGGTTTGAAATAGGATATAAAGGGATTTTTTTAGGTTGTAAGAGCTTGATCACGGCCTCGTGTCCGTACTGAGCTGCCCAGGACAGCGGTGTTCGGCCGCACGAATCTTTAGAGTCTGCGTCGACGCCCGCATCGAGGAGGAGCTTAACCACGGCCTCGTGTCCGCTCCGGGCTACCAGGACAGCGGTGTTCGGCCGGACGAATCTTTAGAGTCCGCGTCGACGCCCGCATCGAGGAGAAGCTTAACCACGGCCTCGTGTCCGCTCCGGGCTACCCAGGACAGCGGTGTTCGGCCGGACGAATCTTTAGAGTCCGCGTCGACGCCCGCATCGAGGAGGAGCTTAACCGCGGCCTCGTGTCCGTTCCCGGCTGCCCAGAACAGCGGTGTTCGGCCGGACGAATCTTTAGAGTCCGCGTCGACGCCCGTGCTGAGGAGGAGCTTAACCGCGGCCTCGTGTCCGTTCCCGGCTGCCCAGAACAGCGGTGTTCGGCCGGACGAATCTTTAGAGTCCGCGTCGACGCCCGCATCGAGGAGGAGCTTAACTGCGGCCTCGTGTCCGCTATCGGCTGCCCAGAACAGCGGTGTTTGGCCGTTCGAATCTTTAGAGTCTGCGTCGACGCCCGCATCGAGGAGGAGCTTAACCGCGGCCTCGTGTCCGTTCCGGCTGCCCAGGACAGCGGTGTTCGGCCGTACTTATTCTTAGAGTCCGCGTCGACGCCCGCATCGAGGAGGAGCTTAACTGCGGCCTCGTGTCCGTTCCCGGCTGCCCAGGACAGCGGTGTTCGGCCGTACGAATCTTTAGAGTCTGCGTCGACGCCCGCATCGAGGAGGAGCTTAACCGCGGCCTCGTGTCCGTTCCCGGCTGCCCAGGACAGCGGTGTTCGGCCGTTCGAATCTTTAGAGTCCGCGTCGACGCCCGCATCGAGGAGGAGCTTAACTGCGGCCTCGTGTCCGTTCCCGGCTGCCCAGGACAGCGGTGTTCGGCCGTACGAATCTTTAGAGTCCGCGTCGACGCCCGCATCGAGGAGGAGCTTAACTGCGGCCTCGTGTCCGCTATCGGCTGCCCAGGACAGCGGTGATTGGCCGTTCGAATCTTTAGAGTCCGCGTCGACGCCCGCATTGAGGAGGAGCTTGATCACGGCCTCGTGTCCGTTTAGGACCGCCCAGGATAGCGGTGTTCGGCCGAACGGATCTTTAGAGTCCGCGTCGACGCCCGCATCGAGGAGGAGCTTGACCGCGCCTCGTGTCCGCTATCGGCTGCCCAGGACAGCGGTGTTCGGCTGCACGAATCTTTAGAGTCCGCGTCGACGCCGCATCGAGGAGGAGCTTGACCACGGCCTCGTGTCCGTTCAGGACTGCCCAGGACAGTATATTTCGGTCCTTTCGGGAAGTAATGTCACGCGAATTTTTAAGAATGGTTCCAATTGCTTCCTGAAACTCCGAAACCGCAGAACAGGAATAATCATTAGGAAATCTGAGGTTACCCGGCAGTAGAAGTGCCTTTATAGCATCTTCATTTGCATGAGCTATTGCGCTATTCAACGGAAAGCCGTAGCGTTCCCCGAGATACATATATGTGGAAGGCGTCTGCGTTCAACCTGGATCAAATTTGGTAAGTTGTGTTCGGCGAGAATATATAAGAGACTTGCACTGGCATAGTACCGCCGTATCTGAAATTTTTCAATAAGATTATTTAGTTTGATCCAATTCCCTAGCGGGAAATTTCGGACAAAAGTTTCTTGCGTGATCCCGTAGCCTTCTGCTTTATCTGCATGATATAGCACATTCTGAATCGCGTATTTTAGGAAAGGGAACCTCTCGGATGCAAGTTTGCGGAGACTCGCGCCTCATTGGTATTTGCGGCCGGTAGTGGTTCAGTACCGAGCGGCAAGGATTTTGAAATATCGATCTCTATGTAGTTTTGACAACACTGTTTCAACTGGGCGTGACCAACGCCCGGAAAATTGTCGTTAAGATCTGACCGAAGCTTGTGAAGTCCTTTCCCCCCGCGCAGGTAATCCGCTACTGACTCGTGGATGAACTGAACGACTTGGTTCTTGGATTTGGTCATCTCCGCGAGCCCTTTCGAAGAGCTTAGGATAAACATCTTCATGTAGCCCTCGTTGACCCCTTCCCGATCCCATTCGGACAAAGCCTCTGGGTCACATCCGGATATAATAGCAAAATACAACTCTTCACACTTCAATGGTCGTTTCGCGTATAATATCCACTGAAGACAAAGTACCAACTCGCCCATGTTCTGACCGTCCCTTGTTAAAATATCTTCGAATAGCTTGTCTAACCCATTTGGTATCTCATCGAGCCGCTTTCGAAGCACGTGTATGCGACCATGATCGATCTCTTTGTTAAGTATCGCCACTACGAGGACGACCACAGGAAGATCCCGGAAGCCCTTTGGAGGATATTTTCTTTGATTTCATTGATTAGCTTACTAGGCTTTGCTTTTAGCGCGCTGTGCAAGTAGTCAGCCATATCCTGGTAGTGACCTTCTTGGCCTTCCAGGACCAGCTGGATCCCCTTGTCGAAGGTGATATTTGGGTAGTGGCGGCTGGAGAAGCAGACGTGTAATTGACACCGCGAGATAGCTCCTTGTCCTAGATGTTCAAAAAAGGCCACCATTTGTCGCACTTGGTCCTCATCGCATTCATCAAGAGCGTCGATAAAGCATATTAGGTTGCGTCCGCTGAGCCTCTCGACCGCATGGCCCAAAAGCTCCTTTAGCGTCTCGATGTTCCACGTATAATAATCGTCGTTTCTCATAGGCGTGAATGTATCGAATAGAGACTGGAGCTCCGGCACCTTCTGTAAAAGTTGAAATAACAATGACCGATACATCCCAAATGTCGACTTTTCCAGTATCTCTCCTCTCGCGTTAAAGAAGAAAAAGATAGTAATACTATCGGTCTTTCTCTTCTTTGTTTCCTTAAGGGCGAACTTCATAATGGTCGACTTTCCTGTCGCAGGCTTGCCTTTGATCCACAGGAAACCGTAATGCTCTGGGAGCTTGCTAACATCTAGCCAGTTTTGATACTCGGGTTTGTGTAGAAGCCACCTACATGTCTTCGCATGGGCGTTCTTGATAGTGGCGTGGTGGGCATCGATTTGGTCGAACCTCAAGGAATCTAGGAAATGTTGCCTTTCGTCATCGCCGAGGACCCGGGTTGCAATCGGCGTGGCAATGAGCGGTCCTGGTTTAGGGATAGCTGCTATAATCCGGTTCAACGCGTTGGTGACTTTCCCAAACTCGACATCGTCCGCTCTGCTGAACCGACACATTTCCATATGATTTCGGGCGATGTGCTGAGTAACCTCTATGTCACGGTCATTCAGACATGAAGCCGTATCTTCTACAACCTACTCGCATGTAAATAGTTAGCATATACATATATATATTTTTCCAGCGTTCAAATTCCCCTTTTACCTTCTTGTTATTGAGAAGTTTCACTCCATATTGCTCCTGAAAAGAATGAATAACCCATCCGCGCCTGCGGGCAATGGGGCCAAACTCGTCGCGCAGCTGCTTGAGCAACTGCGACTCGGGCAACAGCGAACTCATCACTTGTTCATTGATTGAATACCCGACGGACTCGATGACCTTTCCCACAACACGGTGAGCGAAACTCCTCGGGTCAGCACCACCATGTGGCGTCCCGAAGAATATGATACCAATTGTGCCTTCGTACACGCTGTGAAGTTGACTCTGTTCCCCAACGAAGCCATGAGATTGCCGAAGCGCTTCTTTCACAACAATGCCCCCGAGGCTGTGTGCGATAAACACTAGCGGCCTCGATGGTTCGGAGCGACGCGTAGCTTCCAATTCGACCAGGAAATTCCGCGCGATATCGAAAACCGTGCTCTGGTTTACCGGGCGGCCAAGCATGTGGCGGACGTGCGTGTCATATCCATACGTGAGAACGCGTGCGTCCGGCGTGATGTCCGGCAGGAGGTCCTGCGGCCAGTACGTGCCGTTCCAGACGCCTCTTCTCTCCTTGCGTGACATAAGGATAAGGATTGGGAGGTTCTGGAAAACTTGTTCGGGCGCTCGCCGAATGCATCGTCGCCATTCGAACTCTCGTTTTCGCAAGCCCATGTGTCTCTTGGGTCGCCGGTGAAGCCGTGGATGAGACGATGCTACTCCCTTATTAGCCGTGGAGCAATATATCGGGGATTGCACGACCATGACTCGACTTACTCTAGAGTTGGTTTCTCTGGGTTTACAAGGACTGAAAGGCCATCGGGATGAGGCACAGCCGGTACATATACCTGTGTGGCCCGCTCGTTCGCGCCTTGCATAACGAATAGCTGAAAGAAATGGTCGGCTTCACTAATTCTCAGGTTGTAAATGATGATATATCGTGGCACAACGCACCATTCAGAAGATGCTGGTGTTTGTGATCATTTACGTATATCTCCGTGGATAGAAAATGAGAGTTGAGGTTTACGATGATAGAGATAAATCCTGGAAGAAAATGAACAATTGTAAACCCACGATTATCACAGCCTCGTCCGTGAATCCGCCTCGCCGATTGAAAGGCTCCACGTGTCTGCAGCTCAACTCTTTTCTTGGCAGCGGGTGACATTAATTGAAGGGAAAAAAAAAAAAAAAAGAGTCTTTTCCATTTATTTAAGTAAGTATGGAGATTGTTGGAACTGGGTTCTCTTATTTCCAGTCTTCGTGCTGTTACTCGGATCCTTTTCTCTTTTTCTGGTTCTTTAGGTTTCGTGTTTCCTTTTCTCTTAGTCCTTGTCACTACCTGTTTTTGCCAATAGGTGTATAGAAAGAGAAATTCTGTCTCTTTTCTCTTCCTTATACTCCTTCCTCTCTTCCTCTACTCTTTTCTTTACTTATATCAGAATAATAAATAAAATCAATTAATTACTTATATAAAGCATTCCCCTTTGTAATAATATTGCCTTTGACTGTTTTTTTCTTCTTCAAGGCAAAATTGGAACTTTTAGGCTTGACAAAGATATCTAATGGCGAGGAACGAGCAATGCTATTAGGTCTCCGGCTGCGTATGTTCTTTTAGCTGGTGTTTTTTAAGTGGGCAGCCATTTGCCTATTGCGATTTGTGCTATAAAAAATAGGCCAAAGTACCTTCTCTTATATTTTACCAGAGTGTACATCACCAAGAAAAGAAAGCGCCAAGGCGTTACCGCGCCTGGCTACAGTAGCGGAATCTGCGCTATAAATATGTATATGTATATTTTTTTTATAGCTTGGTCGCACAGGAGCGGAACGACGGGCGGAAATCGCGGAAAAGGCTCCTGTACTCTCGATCCTCTACAAGAGCTTCAGCATTAAACGTCCGCCAAACCGAACGTGTAAACCATCTTCGCCACTCTACAGTACATCGCGATTTGCGAATTAGACGCCGCCCCCCCCCTTCACTCCCTCCTGCTCACACTATCAACCGCCGATATCGCAATGGAGATCGACTCCCTAGACCCCATCCACCAACCACCAACCTACACGCCCTCGCAGCTCCTCTCCGCCCTGCGCCGCATATCCTTCCCCACACCTCTCTACACAACCACAACCGACCCCACAACATCCCTCGAACTCCTCGACATCCACTCCATACCCCCTACCCTACAAACACTAACAAACCTAATCCAACATGCTCAATCTTCTATACCCTTCGAGAACCTCTCCCTGCACTACTCCGCCGAAAGCACGTCTCGCTCGACGCGACCGACCTCTTCGGTAAAATAGTAAACGACGGCGGGGTGGGTATTGCATGGAAAACAACCACTTCTTCGGAACTGTTTTGCGTAGTCTGGGTATACTGTAATGAGTGCCGGCGGAAGGGTTAGCGGCGCTATTTCGGGTGCGGAGACGTATACCGGTTTAACGCACATGGTTAATATAGTCACTGTGGAAAACCAGCGGTATTTAGTCGATATAGGATTCGGCAACGACGAAGCTGTGGGACCGTTGCCGTTGGTAGATGGGTTTGTTGGGGTTGGTATAGGTCCCAGACGGCAGAAGTTGGAGTATAAAGCGCTGGCGCAGCACACGGATAAAGCCAGAGGTCTGGGTGTACTCCTTCGAAGACGTCAACGATACTAGTAGCGAAGAAGGGGGAAGGAACACGCGAAGTGGATACCAGCGTACTCGTTCGTCGATTTTGAATTTTTCCCGGCAGATTACGAGATTATGAATTACGGGACTAGTACGAAGAAGACTAGTTTCTTTACGTATAATGTTATGTGTACGGTTATGTTACTTGGGGAAGGGGAGGAGGATGTTTCGAAACCTAGGGGGCTGGTAGGGTATATTGTGCTGTTTGGGGATAGGGTTAAGAAAAGGATCGGTGGGAAGGTTGAGGTTATTGAGGAGTTGAATAGTGAGGAGGAGAGAGTGGCGGCGCTGGAGAAGTATTTTGGGATTGTGTTGAGCGAGAGGGAGAGGAAAGGTATTAGGGGACGATGACGCAGATAAGGACGAAACCTGGGGAGATGAGGACGCCGTCGAGGAGGTAGAGCGTGTTTTTGATAGAATCGAGCATCACGATTGTTTTTTGTTTTGTGGTTTTTTAGGATATCATAGACATAGACGTTGACTTGAGAGAATTGATACCATGCCATTTAGTTTTTTAGCTTAGGGGCACTACTACTTAGCTTGGTGTTTTTCCATGAAATTTAGCTGACAAAATAAGCACGGGGCGTAAGAAACGTTAATGGCTTGTGTTCTACCGAAAGCCCGCCGTCGCCACGTCACGATACTCATAAACAAGGTGTTTGCTGCAATCTGCGTGATTAATTGTCGTTCTTGGGCAATTGGTGCCGTTCACCTCGAAGGCTAAGTATCGAAGGGGATTCAGAAGCGCTTATAGCTTGTGTCCTCTTGAAACACTCCCGTCGCCCGCGCCACGATATTCATAAACAAGGCTGTTTGGTGCGAGCTCTCTCAATAATTTTTATCTTCAGTAAGAATCGATCGTTCAACTTAAATACTAATTCTCAAGGGTCAGTTAGAAAGGTCGCTACTGTTTCATATCTTAAAATCCAGACTCTTAAATCAGGCTGGCTTTTGATCAAATCCTTTCGATGGTGAGCGTTTCGGCAAATTCAAATGTTTCGGATTTGTATCACGCTTAGCTTCCACGAAAACCGCCCTTGTAACCAAACATTCCAGAAACATAAGAGACAGCGGATAAATTCCCCGGCGGTGGTGGCTCGGACCCCCACGACCGCAATAGTTGAAATTTGGTCGGAACCTAATCAAACGGTGGTTTAGAAGCTAAGAAGCGCCGCCTGAGGCTTTTAGAGATTGCACCTTAATGGAATACCAGAAGGAAAAGTGATTTTCGGCGAAGCGCCGTGTTTATTACGCGATCGCGCGATGCTAGCTCTAGGGATCATATAAGCGCGTATGGTGACAAGAGATCCTATTCAAATAGTAAACATATTCAATGTTTCCTTTCTCGATCCTTCGAGGTCTCACAAACAATGTACTTAGTAGTGTCGACTGCAGAGAAATCTTATCGATAAATCTGCGAAGAAGAAATATTTAAATACACAAAGAAGATGGCTGTCGATGGGGTTAAGATAAACAGAGAAACGTTTCTTCCAGTTTTTTGATTGTGCGCCCGGCCTATCCTTTTCTTGTACAATTCTCGATATTTTCATTGAGGCGTTTTTGCTTCTTGTTTTTCGGCCATGAAGCGACTCTTTTGTAGTGTCCTTTTGATATTGGGCCTTCTCACCCTTGGCTTGGCCTCTACGGAGAAAAAGGATCCCGACATCCAGATCAAATACCATGGACCTGTTCAGAAGGGGAGAACCGAATGTTACAATTAGAGGAACCGTGCACGTAAGTTCTAAACATCATTTTCCACTCTCTTTAGAGCTAGCCTAGGAACTCATGACTAAACTTATATATGTGTTAATAGGAAGTTTGGGCCGAACTCTTGAAAAAGAACTCAAACTACAAGACGGACTTTCCAATCCACACTGTAGATATATATAACCTGGAGAATAGCCGACGGCTGGACCGTCGCGTCGCCAGAGGTGGCAATCATGGAAAGGATGATGGAAATGGCGATGGAATAAATCTGAGGGCAACCAAAACCAACATGGCGGTGGAGATGGAGGCCAAAGCGGTAATAGCGGAGGACAGCAAGATCACGATGGTGGTGGCTCAACCCAAGACCATACCGGCGGTAACGACGGTGGGCAAGGCACCGGCAATACAAGTCAAAGTTCCGACGGCGGAAGTGGCGGTGAACCACTTTCCACGGAAACTCCAACTGGTTCGGTTGGTTCCGGTGAATCCGAAGAACAGTCAGTTACGGCCGTTCCAACAGAGACAAAGGAATTGCAGCCGACCGATACATCGGAAGCAACTTCAACCGAGCCGTCAGACGAATCAGAGACGACGGCAACCGCAACGTTGTCTATGGCCACAACTGTTGAAATTCCTCCAGAGACTGTCTCCGATATAGAGACTGAAGCGCCTAGGTTAACCGACTCTGAGGTGCATAAGAAGTCCAAACACGCGCATGCGACTGCGACCTTGAGTTCTCACGTCCATAGAAACGCGTCGATGACGGCGACGTCAGCAACGATGGGAAATAATACTTGGAGCCTATCCACTCCTAGACCAACATGGGCCGTTGAACTTGATGTACGTATATACGGCTTCGCTCCGAATCCATCGATATAACTCGTGGAAAATTCGCCTACAATCTCTTGTCTAGCGGCAGCCTTCTATCGCTCTTTATTTCAGAGTCCCTTGCTAACATGAGGAAATTATGTTACACAACTGGGTATTTCGTGTGGCGATAATACAACGTCGCCCGATCTCGTAGGGTTCAATCTTAAGCTTTCACAGCTTCAGTATGCCGTCAAGGACGCCATACACCCGCAGATCTACCCATTTTTAAAGCTGGGAGGTTACAGCTCCGGATGTTTTCTCAAGATTAATCCGCCGGCTGAGGGCAGACCCAACGGGACAGAGTACTGGGGGTGGCCGTTCAATTGCCACCAGGTCAGTCGCTTCGAAAATTCCGCGATTAACCTCTGCAGCTTTTCCGAAACGGTTTTTGTAAGGAATTGCGACGAAATAGGTGGGTTCATAAGGCACCAATAACTTCATCCACTCATCTCACTCACATTTTACTAACTTCTTTACCTTTACTTAGGGAGAATGGCGCTGGCTATGTACAATAACCAAACCTGCGAAGGCGCGCAGCAGGTAAACTTCATGGAGCCGTCGTACGCTAACGATCTGAAGGACTACAGAGGTGCTCGCACGGGTATCAGGGGCTCCTACGTTAACAAGGCGTTCAAGTTTTGGGTGCAGATCGACTGGGTCCACGACTGCAGTACTAATTTCATAAACTCTGTCATCGCTACGTGGACTGTTAGTGATGTGATGACGGCTTCTGCACCGCCGCTGGCTTCTACGCCCTCAGTTAGCTCACTGGCTTTTGCACTGGCAGCTTCTACACCGGTGGCTTCTGTGCCGGTAGTTTCTGTGCCAGTACCGATACCGTCACTACAGTTACCATGAAAGCTTCTTCACCTTGTAAAATATTTCGGAGAATCAAGTTACGGCCATATTTTCTTTGCAGGGTTGATTTTTCCTTTCCCATAACGCTTTAGCCACCGTTTACTGGATAAACAAATAAAAAATTTTTTTTTTTCTCTTGTAATTACATATCCACCAGAACTGGTTTTCGATACCGCCTGTCTAGCATTCTCCCCCTATAAAAAGCCTTTTTCGATTTACGTGTCTGTCCGTGATTATACTTACCTGCAATTATTGACGTGCCAAATATGCATTTGTCTCAGCAGGTTTGGTTTGGGTGATCAAATTCTAATATTATTGCTTTTTGTATACATGTAATCCTGCGACGGCGAGCAGTAACTCACAATAACATTGAGGCAATGAAAGTGCCGACGGCAGCAGGATAAAAGTAACATCGTGAACATCTTGATAGTAGTCCACCCCCGTCACAGCTCGGGATTGTTTCTAGCTAGGTTCTAGCGGAGATCCTAGGTCAAGAGGGCCTGGAGACATACTACGAAGGATTTCTGAGATGTCCTTTACGAATATCCTTCGAAACTCGATCTTGATACCACGTATAGAGATCAGTGCTTTAATTCACTAGTCCTCGGCATATAAAGCAATGACCGGTTGCAATTACAATGAAATCTCCGATATCGAATCAAGCAAAGTGAAAATCATTCAATACGCTACTTTAATATACAAAACTTCGTATAGTTCCGAGTTCCTTGAGCAAATTATTTAGAAGCATGCCCAATACCGCCACTGCTGCATTTTGATATCAGTTATCACGATTGCGATCGCTGATACTGTTCCTCCCAATAAAGCCACTACAGTCGCGACTCGTCGCTTATGAGGGCCAGAAGCCTCAGTTTCAATGCTAGCAAACAACAAACAAAGGCCAAGCACGCTCAAATCACCTAATACGGCATTGTGAAAAGAGGGGAAAGCAATGTTACTTTGACGGAACAATCTATGTATAGTCTACTTCTTTACCTTATTGCTTAGGGCGTGATTTAATAGTGGAAGTTCTGGCCTAATTGTCCCTCTTACAGGAAGTGCGGCAGGAGATACTAAAGCGAAACCCTAATTACGAAAGCGACTTCCCGGTGGATGGTGTTCTAGCACCAATGGTGGCCCTTACGACTCGTTCCTATAGCTGGTCAAGTATCACGGAGGACGCAAGAGCCCTCGTGTCCCCAGACCTAGGACTTATCTCACTCCATCCTTTTCTTTTCTTTTCTTTTTTTTTTTGGCACTGCCATTTGGGCAGTGCTTAATACTTAAGCATTAAAATGCTAATATCTAGTAATAAATAGACAATAGAGTGTGGTTACGCCTCCGAGAAGGGAACCCACTGGTTGGGCTGTCAAAGACGCGATCTACTGGAAAATATATCCCCTATTAGCAGTGAAATGGGCAGAAAACTGCACTGCCGATGTTTAGCTCTGGCCAGAGTCCGGAAAAACTCAGTGTACACCAATTTCTTGCCTCGAAAATTCTGGGATTAATTTTTGTCTTACGGATGGCATTGGTGTGACGTCTGTTGCACGGAATTGTGAAGAACTAGGTTCGTAACCAATAATCTCCGCGTCCTCGGAGCTGGAGAAGCACGGAACTGGAATTTTTCGGCTTGTTAAATCGGTTACGATGCTAACCAGAAATCCGGGTCAAATGGCGCCGACAATATTCGATCGGCCGGATTGTTCAACGATGGCTAACTTTAGCGATCCGGGGTGTCGTGTGACTTCTGCCCAGCAGAGAGGAACTACCCAAGGTATTAAAGGGAGGTATTATAATAAGGGATTTCAACTTTTATGTTGAGATAGGCTGGGAGCGCGTTTGCAACGGGGCCGATCGGCTTCGTGGATCGTCCGCAAATTATTGAACCCCAATAACCGAAGGGTAATTATTATTGACGAGTATACGATAGGGGGATGGTGAAGATAATTCAAGTCGCGACATTTGTACCTTCCGGCATTTACTTGTTATGTAATTCGATACCCGTTTGGAAATTGAAATAGCCTATCTATGTTCAGAGAAAGAAAAAGAGGAGACAGGAACGAGTGATTTCTCCCTTGAAAGAAAGCGCAAATATTTCACTTCAGTAGATCAGAGTTTCAATTCTCTCATTTTTTTTTTCTCTCCCCTTTCTTACCTTTCTTTGATATTTTTCGTCCTCAATCAAAAGAGCAAGGCCAGTCTTGGAACATTTTCAGGCTATTCTCATTCTTATTTCGAGCAACTTGGATTATCTTAGCAATTTGGGGCAAACAATGTAGACCCAACCTGAGCGAAAACCACGGTGATTTGAAATCCTTCAATTGACCAAGCACCATGGTATCGCGATATCCATTTGTTCCATTCTGGGGCAGGGTAATCACAGCAGCATGTCCATCCTGATATTACTTAAATATATTTACATATATCTATATATTTGGACAGGACCCTATCTTCATATCTTCTCTGCGCCTGCTTGCTCTATAGACATCACATTCTTATCAGATTCATTACCACCATTAAGCTTTTGATTCCCGAAAATTTGATAATCGTCCTGGAGGCATTTTACATCTTGGGACTTTCATTTGTATCACCAAACAATTCCAATCAGAACACAATAACCAAAATTAAAATATAATAAGTCCCCTGCCAGTTTAAAATCATGAAATTGCTGCTCTGTAGCGCCCTCATTATCTTCAGTGCTGTAGCGACATACGCTAGCACGCTCCCTAAAGTACGCCGAGATGGAGGCAGCGGGTCGCAAGTCCAGATTAGATACCACGGCCCGGTGAAGAAAGGCGAAGAAAATGCTACTATCACCGGAGGGCTTCATATGAGTCAACGCTGTTGAACCAACCTAGTCTATTTCCCGTCTTTATCTTCGTGCTCCTGTTGCACACGGGCTAGGCCTGCTAGCGGTTGAAATTATTGAGGTAGCGCAGACTACGAAACCGACTTTCCCACTCCAGGAGTAGCGAGGTCGTGGAGGAAACCCGCAAGAAATTGCGGCATCGGCGTGCAAATAAATACAATTGGGGTTTTTCGTGACCACAACCTGGTCCAAGTACGGGTAAAGGTGTAATTCCCAGTTATTTAGCAGAGATATATCTTAACTTGAATAGGCCGAACACAGCTTCGACGATAAACATTGTTCTTTTCTTTCTTTTTTTTTTAAAAAAAAAAAAAAAAAACAAAAAAAAAACCGCTCTCTTACGTTATTTTAGAGATTATCGAAGTCCTGCAGTCGAACTATACCATTCTTGGTATTTAAACTAACTTTTATCGATTTATTTAGAGCTACTCTTGCGGAGAAAGTATAGCCCAGGCCATAAAGCCTACTATGGCGTGAGAGACGTTGTGTCGGCTTTAGTTTACCCACTGCTCAAATGGGGTGCCGATCAGTGCACTGTCACGTTAAATCAGCGTGGTGGTTCCGCTATTCAGTCCATCGCATGCTTGGTGAACACGAACATCCTTTTCAGTATCAAAGACGATTCGCATTCTGAGCTTACCAGAAACTGTCAGGAGCTAGGTATGATTGATTAGTCTTCCAGTATGCTCTCCTACCTAATTAGCTAAACAAGTACTGACTGGGAGTTGTGAACTCAGGTACCATGGCGCTCTTCCTGTACGACCATGAGAAAGATTGCTCTTCTCCCTACCCCATAGACTTCGGTGATAGCCAATATTATAAATCCGATTACGCTTCTTTAGTCGAGGTAAGACGACGGGTATCAAGGGGCTTACCATAATTACGACTGGGACTTCTTTCTAGCAATTGGTGGAATGATTCTTGTTAAAGTAACTGGGTTTGTGAAAGGGGGTTTCTGTTCTTGATAGTGGTTTATACTTAAAAATTGAATCAAACAATTGCAAACGCTATCGATGGAACCGTCGCCAAATGAGTCGCTCTGCGTAGCCAGCTTGGATTGCCAAGAAAGAGGGGGGGTGTCGTGTTTCTTCCACCTTTAATTTCACTCTTAATTTAAGGGCGATCGATTCACTAGGTATAATGATAAATTCGCACATAGGATTGTATCGATGCTTATTCAAGCAAAAACATCTTTGCCCTGATTATTGATTCTGTGACCTCACCTCTTTCAGATTTTAGTCTCGAAAGCTCTTCGTTTAGCCCTTTATGATGGTAGTAACTTCATGGATTCCCTTTTAATTTATAGATCAGTAGCTTAAATGGCTTGTTGCCCGGATATTTCCCTACGCCCCGAAAAAGATATCTACAAGATAGAAGAAAAAAGAAAGAAATAAGTAGCGTCCGCTAGGTCTTGTCTGGTGGAATTTGAATTTCCAGAGTATTAAAGTCCTAGAACGTAACACTTAAGTCTCAATTAACAGGCTATCTTTCCTTTATAGCGAAAGAAACCTTTAATGTGACATATAATGATTAGTATTTGGGGATAATTAGTAATATTTGGGGATAATTAACATGATTAAGTTAATAATAATACTTTTATCATTGAATACTTAGCTAGCTAAATACAGTCGCTATAATAACTACCACCATGCCTACAGCGGACTGCCGTCATCGTCGTTAACTTTTCATCGACTGTCGATGTCGCCTTTGCTATTATTAGCTAATATTACTCCCGCCGTTGTTGGCTGCTAGCTTGCTATTGTAGCTGCTACTATCTTGCTCTAATTAGTAGGCGTTTATCGCCTTAAATAAAATTATCTATATATATATATATGTATGTATGTATGTATGTATGTGTGTATGTATGTATATATTTGCTAGCAGTTCTCAAAAAGAATAGGATAGACAATGTAAACCTCATAGAGAACGTTCTAGTTGAAGAATATTTGAATCCTTGTTTTATTGTGAGCATATACAGCTTCATCTTCCTTTTTCTTCTTTCTCATTTCTCTGCTTGAAGTTTCTGCAAGGTTTTTCTTTCATCTTCCAAAATAATGTGCATTAGCGCAGCGTCAAAGTTAGGAAGGATTGACGTGCACTGGCTCGAGTTCTTTGAAAACAAGTTGGTGTTAAATGCCTTTTGCGGCGGGTATCTGGGTTAGAATTATTCCAGCAACAAACAGTTACCCGTCGTTTATTGCTCCAATCCTTATCGTCGCGATCATCGAAAATAAAGGCTGGGAAAGGTACTTGAAGTTAAACTTGAAATATTGAAATACCTGCGCTAAGTGTAAAGGGCTTTTAGCTACTGTGATTTTTTAAGTCCTTTCGTTAAACATGTATCGTGATATCGCGATATCGGATCGCGCGATATCAGTTCGCTCTATTCTCTGAAAATGATACTCGGAGTAATTCCGCTGCGCCCCTACTACAAAATATATGCAGAAGTCGACATTAACTCAAGCCTTAATTTGATTGCTCACTCTGAAGTTAATGATATGTTCTTATCGAGATACCGGGGCCCTAATAATGAAAACTATGAATGATATATCTTGTGATATCTATCAAGTAGAAGCCCAGATGTTCCAGCTGTCTAGGTATAAAAGAAGCGAAGATCCTGTCCCTGTCTCTTCTGCAAGTAACATATATCGCTTAAGTCTGCTTCAAAGATTCGCATCCACAAATTCAATACCTAAACATCCATCTTCACCAAAAATAAACACTTCACCACTTTATATACACCATGGGAAATTTCTTTATAATATTCTCCTAGTTCTTTTCACCACCGTAATCCCTCTCTCCCGGCTCTGGGATGGATGCTCTCTCGACGGTCGCGATATTGGCCTTGAAAGCGCTACCGTGATGTATAACGGTCCTGTGGTCCCCGGAGAGGGCCATGTTAAGCTTCACGGCCCGCTTCAGGTATGTTTTTCACCGTTAAATCAAGTGGCTTTCTCAGTTTCAGAAAATAGCACAATGATGTAACTACCTCCTTACCAATACCACGGCCTAAATAGGATGTCTGGAATGAGATAAAGAAAAGAAATCCGCAATATGAGGCCGACTTTGCTCCCAACTCAACCTTTTCACAACCAACAAATTCGAGGGAGGTTCGCCGTCGCTCTGGTCTCCACAAGCGAAATACAGCCATTGGAGCTGGGATGCCCTGACGGCCAACTCCCCGCGCCACCAAATAAGGACAAGGGCGACGTAAGTTCTCTTTCCTTCTGTTTCCGTCCTGTTAGTGTTTTTTTTTTTTTTTTTTTAAAAAAAAAAAAAAAAATAAGCGATTTGCTAATCTCTTTGTTTCGTGAAATATCTAGTATATAAAATGCGGGGAAGAAATTGCAGGTGGACCTGGTAGCGATTGGGAATACGGTTTCCGTGAAGCGATATATGGTCTCTTTCACATGAGCCAACGAGATGATATCGACTGTCATGTTTCTGTGGATCCGAAAAAACACGGTCGGTGCAATCGCGTCTCTTGCGTATCATCCACCGAAATTTCGGTATGCAATCAAGGCAACTCGATCATCAAAGTAGGCTGCGGTGAAGTCGGTACGTCTCAGCGAACCCCCCCACCCCACCACCCCTTTCTCTTTCATCTAGGTATTTATGGCTTCTCTCTATCTTTTTGTTCTTTTATCCGCCGGAGCCAACAAGGAGCTAGCCCCCGCTAGAGCCATCGTTAATAATTTATGTAACCTCATTTCCTGCGGCTTCGAAAAATAAACAGCGCAAATGGTTTTGGGCATATTAGCGGAAGACCGGTGTTCAAATACCGAAGATAAATGTCTCGCGAATCTCGGCACTAAGCCATCAGATTGCAGCTATCCGGGACCAAAAAAAGGTCAGGGCGTTATAGGAGAGTTCTATAAGCCGCGATCCAAATCTTTCAGCTTTAGGGTCGGAGTCTGGTTTAGCATGTGTTGAAACCCTCCCAAGGAGATCTTTATGCTCGGTTTGATGTGAATCCTTCACATATCCTCCTCCTTCGTCCATGCCGTTCTTAGTCTTAAGCGCTTCTGATTTTTCTCATATCTTCTATCATTTCTTCTTCAAGTTTCTTTTTGTTTTTTGTTTTGTGTTTTTTTTATTTTATTTTATTGATACTAATGCTCTATCTAACACAAGAGGCCCCTATGGAGCAGTGGTTGTAAACACCGTTGTTTTATTATTTTACAAGATTGTCCCCTTCGTATATTGCTATACCTGTCTCATCATGTACATTAGTCGTATATTATCCTTTTGATAGTTCCTATACCTTTTTAGATTTCTTTCTTTCGTAGGAGTACTTTAGCATCTAGGTAGCCATGCCATATTTACAGACAACCACCATCGGATATCCTGCTCCAATACCACCTAAGAAATAGTATAGAAGCGTAGCGAGAAACAACGGAATTTAGCATCGAAATAAGAGTGCCCGAAACTAGCGCCTTCGGCGCTAATATTACCTAACTCCTATTGCCGAAGCTCAGTCGAGGATTTGAAGGCTTCAGCATATCGTCGACATCAAGACTACTACAAGACTCGCCGGAATGCCTATAGCGGCCATCGAAGATCCTGGTTCTTGGTTAAAATTTCCATGTATCCACCCTTGCGCAGGAAAAATCGCTAATTGTATCTGTTTAGAGCCAGATCGAGTTGGGCTCACTTCTACCTGTTGATTGGACTATTTCCAAAAATACCAAGGAAATCTTTTAATCAGGGCAGACATGGAAAGTCCGAGGTGTGCCTCATTGATTTCCTCATTAAACCTCTAGGGCCCCCCGCTTCTTTCGAATTTTTCGCCTGGCATCAGCGATCGAGAGCAATAGTCAGGCGTCACGTCCTCATTCATCTTTGCTCTAGAAGTTTGGGTTTACCTAGTGCTACTAGCGAATTTTTCATCTATTTTACAACTTCCTTATCTTCAAGAAGGTCTAGTCTGGAAAATTGTTTTTATATCTAAGAGAACTTACAAACATGGCGTCGGGAGGTGCTAATCAAAAGAATAAGATATCCATTTGGAGTCCAGAATGGCTTCCCGAGGTGCGCAAGTACGTGGACTTCGAGGAAGTCCTCCATTTCGAAAATGGGACCCTTTCGAAAAGTTCGATATCGTTTCTAGACTCGAACTTCTCCACAAGTCCTATAGACGTTCCAAAACTCCATCTTATCGTAGCCCAACCGTAGAAAGCGATATTTTTCGAAGCTGGTCGCCGTCTGAGGTTCCATTCAACTATTCCGGTGAATCAGCGAACGGAATGTTGGAAGCGAGAAGAAGAGCCCATTATGAAGTTGAGCGGAGAAGAGCTGCCTCGGCAAGAATAAAAGCGATCCTCGGCTACCATGATATGCAAGATTTGGCTTAGGGTTTTCTGAAATGGCAAAAGCATTTCAGGTACTTGGGAGAACGAATACTGAACTTGAGATAGCATGGGAACGGCAGCTTAAGACGTTTGCTAGAATGCTTTCCCCAGCTCTAAGCGATGGAAATCTACATTATCTACAAGTTTAATCCGGTCACAGCCCGCATCCCCCCCCCCGGGCGCCGACCCGGGATCTCAAAATATGGTTCTCTAAACTTTCTAACTCTCCAGAACCGAGGCGCAGTTATTAAAATCAGTTTTATTACTCAATGCCTCTGCCTGAGGTTGGAGAACACCTTCGAGGTGGCCAGTCAAGATTCAAGCCCGACGGGCAATGGGGTTTCAGAGAATCCGTGTTTGACGTCTTGTCTGATCAATCATTCAAAGCAGAGGTTCTAAAAGGTTTCCTTCTTCCGAAAACCATGGTCTATGGTTCCCGGCGTTCTTGCGGAGGTAAAATTGGCAAGCGTGGCAGACATGAGGTCGTGAATCAAACCCTACGCGGCTTGCACTATCTGCTAGGTATCTTACACACGTTAAAACGTGGTTACGAGGAAGCTATCGCGCCCCGTAGCTCTGGAAGTATCGGAAAATTTGATCGAACAATTGGCCCAGTTTTCGGCATCCAGACTTATGGGATGGAATGGTCAGCAGTATGCATGATTGCTGTGCCGCGAAATATCAATTACCCGGGCCATCACAGGCCTTGTGGATTAAGAAGCAGAGGCGTGAGGACATGGTTTAAATACGTAAGATGTGCTAGCTATTGGGCATGCCAAAGAGGTATGACAAATCTATAGGCATCGAGATGATGCTTGTATAGCTAAGGAACAAGGAACTTCAGCTAAAGATATTAAGATCTCAGCTATAGATGTTAAGGAGATTACGACGATAAGGCTCTACGAGCCGTCGAGGTAGACTATATATATTATATTAAGATTATAGTATTATTAGTTATTATATATAGTATCGTATATTCCTTAGTTAGTCTAGTTAGTTCTATAGTTAAATCTATAAGTTTAATCCTATCCTATATTATTAAATATTATACTATATATCTACGCTAGTAGGTTATAAGCCGGTTAGTAATATATCTTAATAAACGTATAGACTTACTTCTTAATCTCTTCTAAACGATATATCTTATAATATTTCTCTTACTAAAGTTTAACGAGGTAAAGTTAAAGGCTAATCTTATAAACTACCTCGATTAGAGTATATATATAACTACGTTTCTTAAATATAATAAAGTTTAGAATATTACTAGTAAACCGCTTAAGGCTATAGTAGCTAACGTAAAGCTAAGTACTAAAGATTAAAATAATAACTTAAAGACGTATATTATTATTAAAGCTTACTATAAGGTAAAGACTTAATATACTTATCTATAATCTACTAATAGTAGCGTAAATAAGGTATAAAATACCTTAAGTTTAGCGTATATCGCTATTACCGCTATTAGTAAGCCTTATATTAAAAATAATTAAGGTAAATTTAACTTAAGAATAAAGTTAATATTTAAAAATTTATATAGAAGTATCAAGATCTTATTAAATATATAATAAGATATTAGGCTCGATCTTAATAGAGAAGACTAAGGTAGAAATAATAAAGAAAATAGAGCTAGGTATAGGCTTAAAGAATAATATAGCTATAATAAAGGCTATTAATCTTATCTATAGTAACCTTAATAGCGACTAAAAGACGTTTATTATAAACTTTTAGTAGATAATAAATTTAATAGTAAAAAAACTAACCTTTAATATACTTAAAAAGATACTACTTATTAAAGAGGTAAAGCGTAAAATATAATATACTAAAGACGTTAGCTTTAAGAATAATAAGACGCTATTTAGAAAGAATAGTTAAGGTAAAACCTAAAGAAACGATAAAAAAGGCTTATAAGTTTAAGGGTAAATACTATTATTATAATAAGGTTAAATATAAGAGAGCTAACTATAGGAAACGTATAAAGAATAAAAAAATAGCGGTAATAATAGGGTATTAGATCTTATAGTATAAATCTTAATATAAGATACCGGCTCTTAAAGAATAATCTAGTAATTCCTTAACTTAGGCGTATCTTTTTATATAATAATAATAAGAAAAGTATTTTTATCTATAAACCTCTTTTAAAGCTATAGAATATTATAATTAATAATAAAAAAGTATTATAAGCTATCGATATTAGCTTAATATTTATAAGGCTTAATAGAGAGTATAGTAATAGTCTTATTAAATTTAAAATACGTTATACGTTCTAAAGATAAAGTATAGCCTATTCTTAATCTCTCGCGTAAATAAAATAGAATATATAATAACGATTTAATAAGATAAATATATAATAATTAGATTAGGACTAAGAATTAAAGCTATTATAAAAATAAAATTATAAAAAATTTTAGGTAAGATTATAATATTTATAAAGAAAGTTTAGCTTTTACTACTATATAAAAAGTATATAAATAGCTTAAATATATCGGTAAGAATTATATTAAGTAAATAATTAAGTATAAAAATATTATTAGTATTACTAAAAATAATAAATTTTAAAGCTATATTAATTATAAGGTCTATAAACTTACTAAATTAAAGGTAATATTAAACCGCGAAAAATCTTAATTAGATAAATATAAGCTAATAAAATAATTTTTTTAAATTTTTATTAATAGGCGTATATAAAGAGCCTTAAAGATTATATAGAATTATTACCTTTTTTAAAGAAAATAGTTAGAAGTTCTAGATCTACTTTATAAAAGATAAAAAGGTAGAAATAATATTCTTATACTTTAATAGTACTCTTAAGATAGCTAAACGTTAATTAAATCTTAAGCTTATTAAAATATAATATAATAAAAATAAAAATATATCTTAATCGATAGATACTATAATAAAATAAAGATTATAGTCTATATCTTAGTTATATATATATCTTAATAAAATAGTATACCTAAGAAGCTTAATTAGATTTTTATCGATAGATTAAAGATAATATTAGCTATATTAAAATTATCGCTATAGCTATAGATAGAGGCGGTAAATTATTATAATCTAATTTATAACTATACGTTATTAAGACCGCTTAAAATACTAAAGATAATAAATAAATATATATAAGAAAGATAGAAAGATAGAACTTCTAATATTTTAAACTTTAGAATATTAGTAAACTATATTATATATATATCGATAGTAAACTTTAGAAAAAGCTAAATAATATTATTAAGAAGATATATTTTATAGGTTTAAAGACTTATAATATTTATTAAGTCTAGAATTCTATTATTTATAAGTATTAATCTATAAAAATATTAGATTCTTAAATAAATTAACCTTTAAAATATATAACTTTATAGAAGATAATAAGATTTTTTAAGTATAATAAAACGGCGATAACGTTAGATTATAATTAAAAGTTAATTTTTAATAGTTAGTTAAATATTTATAAAATAATTATATTAGAGTAGCCTAATTAGCTAGATTATAAGGATAAAATAAAAATCTTAATAACGCTAGTCTATAACTAAGATCTAAAAATACTCGCTCTCGTAGAAAAAGTTATATAAATACTATAAGATAGATCTATAACAATTAACTAAAGATAATAAACGTATTTTTAGAATCGCTAAAAATAAGATCTAATAGTTAAACTACGAAGATACTTTATAGGCTAAATATATTAATAAAGATCTAATAGCTATATACCTTAGAGAAAAGGCCTATAAAAGATTAATAGTAATATATAATAAAACTAAAGCTATTTATCTATAAAGAGGCTATAAGCTCTATAAACTATTAAGAATAACGTATATTAATAGATCGAGAACTATCTTTAATTAAAGAATAAGACGTATAAAAACTTATAGATTTTTAAGATCTTTTTTTAAAAGATAATATTATTAATAGTAAATAAGTATTTAAGTATAAGCGCGATACTATCGATTAGATTATAATATTTAAGTTAAGACTAGTCGCTCGAGGCTTTATATAAAAATAAAAGATTAATTATACGAATATACGTACTAGTAGCTAAAATATTAATAGTAAGGCTATTTTTTATACTAGTAGCCTAGCTTAATCTTAAATATAAGTAGATAGATATAATAATAGTCTTTCTTATACCTAAACTAAAATAAAAAATTATCGTTAGGCCTTTAAAAGAGAGTAAATTAATAGATTAGTTTAATTAATAAAGACTTTATACGATCTTAAATAGTTATCTTAAAAATAATATAAAATTTACCTTAGTTTTAAATTACTAAAGTTTAAAGTTTATTAGCTTAATAATAGCTTATTATTAATAAGAATCGTTAGTTAATAATAATTATCTACGTCGATAATCTATTAATAGCTAGATCTAATAAATATAAAGTTAAGATATTTAAGTAAGATCTTAGTTTATACTTTAAGATAAAGAATATAAGGCTAGTAGCCTATTTTTTAATATATAGGTAAAATAGACTAGGTTAGAGATTAACGTTATTTAATACTATATTAATCTATATATATATAATCGCTCTTTAAGAGATTTAAACTTAAGAATACTTCTAAAATTAATACTTTTATAAAAAGGAGAGGTATTTTTTAAATAAAAGATTAAAATACTATATTAATAATATAGTATTAATAAATAATAAAAGTTTAATCTATACTCTATTTACTAGGCTAATCGATACTTTACTATCTTAACATTAAAGTAATACGTTAATAAAATAAATTAAACTTATAAAAAAGTAATAAAAGAATATTATAATATTAAAAAAATTCTTTAATTATACGCTTACGTACTATATCTATAAGATAAAAATAAGATACTAAATCTATATATTATATAGACGTCGACTAAACTAAATATAAATTTACTTATAAATCTACTACTAGCTATATAATAATATTTAATAAATAGCTATCTTATACTATTTAAAAATAACGTACTATAACTACTAATAGTACTAAAATAAAATATAAATTATAGAGAAGGCTTTATAAAAAGCTTTCTAAATACTTTAGATACTAAAAGATATATAGTAGCCTTTAAGTTTAAGACTCCTAATAGTATCGAGATAATATAAATAATTAAAATATTATTAATATTATAAAGGATCCTAAATACTATAGTAAAACTAAGTATATCGATATATAATATTACTTTATAAGAGAACTAGTTTAAAAAGAAACTATCGAGCCTTAATATATAAGATTAAAAAATAATATTATAAATATACTTGTTAAACCGCTTATAAAGATATCTTACGATAGCGCTATAAAGGCTATAGATATAAGAAGATAAGATAAAAATTATTAATATTATTGATAAAGGAAGATATTAGCTATTAGGTATACTAAAGAGGTATAATAAATCTATAGGTATCGAGATATACTTATATAGCTAAGAATAAAAAACTTTAGCTAGAGATATTAAGATCTTAGCTATAGATGTTAAGGAGATTACGACGATAAGGCTCTATAAGCTATCGAGATAGACTATATATATTATATTAAGATTATAGTATTATTAGTTTATTATATATAGTATTATATATTCCTTAGTTAGTCTAGTTAGTCCTATAGTCAAATCCATAAGTTTAATCCTATTCTATATTATTAAATATATACCATACATCTGCGCCAGCAAGTGACCTTGAAGTACCCCTCGCCTCGAACTAGGAAAAAAAATATTCTGGTTGTTTCCTCTTCTTTTTAAAATTCATTTGCCGCTTCTGTTCTCGCCTGCCAAATCCTATGGATTTAGCTTTTCGAATCAAGCCGTTTTTATAGCAAACCGTCATATTGCTCCGAAAGGCTTTCTTGTTGGAGCAGTACCTCGAACCGGTCAAGATTTGGCTCAACATTTTCAATAAATCTATAGTATCATTGCACCATCGCCCAGGGAGAACTTAATTACCATCGAGACTGGGACCAGCTTAAGCATATACTCGAGACGATGCTGCAGTTTCTTTTAGGAGAACGCTTGTCGCGAATTCAAAAGCTGCTAGTTCAATGGAAGGTTGATTACTCAAGGTGAAAACCAAGAATTCCTGAAAATTTGAACTTGCAACATTACCCTTTTTCATAGTTTTCTTTTTTGGAATAGATAAGGAAACACCATCGCTAATTAGATTCATGAATGCTGAGACGATCTCGTCCGTCGCTGAACAGGATCTCGCAACCAAGCAGTGATACTATAATAGATGATATAGCAAACCGCTTTAGTAAAGTTTCAGTTCTGAGGCTCCTCCAAACGTTAAACGACAGCATAAAAGTCAAGATAGTGGCGAGTATTTCGCCGGTCCGTCTCATGCTTCGGCTTCACCCCGGAGTCCGATGGCTCGGAATCCGATAGCTCAGGGTCTAATAACTCTGAAAATGGAGCTTCCGAAACAAGCTCAAAGGGAGAATCTGTAAATGGCGACTCTGAGGACGATGATTCTGGAATCGAGAATTCGAAGATGAGACCTCCCAGCAAGAGGAATCTGAGGAAGAGCAATCCCAGGAAGAAGACTCTGACGGGGATGACTTTGCGCATGATGACTCTGGATACGGGGTTATGATGCGACGGATCCCACGGGTGGATTAGATTTTGAATGGGAACTATGCCAGGAAAAGACGTGGAACCAATTGGAGCTGGCAGCTCACCTCAGAACTCCGTCCCGGAGGCCAGAGCGGATCTTGGAACACAGGATTAAAGTAATCAGAAATCTTGACACGATCCCTCGAGCGGTATTTAGGGTTAAATGGTATTGTAGTGAAGGCAGTTCGGATGACCTTGCGGCCTGGGCGAGAGCCGGTTATGAGGTCAAAGAAAGTATACGTATCCCCGTGATCAGAGAACAAACAAACACCACAATGGAAAATCGAGTGGAAAGACAGTTGGGAGGTCTATGTTGACCACAAGTCGTGGAAGCTCATGGAGGAAAAATATTTCGGTCAATGAGTTAATAAACTATATTAATGCAACAAATCAATTTACGTATCGACGGTAAGTCGTGGCAAATACGTCGCAGGTTGACAGTTTACCGTGCATATCGTAATTGCAATATTCTTATCCCGGAGTTTTATCATGTTAATAAACCAGAAGTTGCTTTCTAACAGAAGGCGTTTCCTCTACGTATTCCCAACTGTTAGCAGACAAGGCTATAGAGGAAACAGTTTATATGCGAATCACGAAGGATAAAGCTAATTCTTAGGACAAACCAGAGAGTATCCTAAAGGGTCATATCCATCGGGTTTTCCAACCTAAAGATATCTTTACTATAATAATATTCTGCTCATATTAGCTGGCTTATTGATCTTATGTAAATAGTATACTAAGAAGCTTCGAATATTCTTTGGCTTTCCATCTTTACAGCAAAAAAAAAAAAAAAAAAAAAAGGGGTATTCAACGACTAACGACTAACGGGTCCGCGCATACAAACAAAAATTTAAACTAATAACCTACAACCAACCAATCCTAACGTCAACAACTATCGTCACCTCATCGTCATTAGTCCTAACGATGGCTGCCTCAAATGAGTCTCCATTTTAATCATTTCTTGATCCAGTTACCAGCATCTCAGGCGCAAGTGTCAGTCCACGATCTCCATGCTTCAAATTAGCAAACGCCAAAAGTTATAATAACAGTATAATCTTAAGAAGAAGCTTCTTCAGCCTTCTTTGTTTTCACGTCATCTCTCGCTTTAACGCGGCGTTCTTTCATTTCCATCAAGTTCGCTTGGCCTTCCGTCTGTTGTACGAAGATGCGAAAGTACATGTTCCCCGAAAGCGATATCGCTCAACCGTCCCAGCCGAACGCCGGCGCCTCGCCCTTTGCGACGTAATATAACTCCGCTTATAATCGAGCGATCGGACTCAGAGGGCTCGGATATCGACGCCAAGAAGGATGTTACACCGAAAAAGCAAAGGATCCTAAGGCCGGAAGCTCCGACATTCAAACCACCTTCTTCGCTCACAGTATACCCCGGTAATCCGCAGCAGCAAGGCGGTATATCATACAGCAATGACACCCACGCGGCGAAGAGGCCTTATAAAATCCCAGAGGGTGATATAACCGGACGTCCCACCTATCCAAGGTTCCTTGCAGGTTCTTTAAAACGGCTACGGGCTGTAGGTACGGCGCGGCGTGCTGGTTCGCTCACGACAGCGAGAGTGCGCCGAACAACAATTACGAACAGCAGGGTTACGGAGGGATGAGCGGGCGCAGCTCTACTACGATGCGAATCCAGGCCTTTGTACACGTGAAATTGGCAACGCGTTCGTCACGTTCACTGACGGTGCTGAGGTTGCGAGCTTGCAGCTACCGGGTGATTTCTCTTCTGTTTGTCTGAGTGATCTACCGCGGACTATGGATATTATGTCGAACCAGCCGTCTATCAGTAGTGTTTACTTCGCTGAGACGGCGTCTACTGGGGAGTCTCCAGCCTCCGCTGGCGGAAATTTATGGCTGTCGAAGTTGAGTGTATCGACCAAACCGCCGCCGAAGGATTAATCTGGAAACTAGAAAACGAAAAATCAGAGAAGAAAGACGGTGTTGAAGACACAAGCATACGAACGCAGCCAGTTGCAATCGAAGAACCTTTCATGCCTCACGATGAAAGGAGATACAGATGTGTTACGTCAAATTCAGCTGGGAGAAGCCATTCCGCGTAGCGGTACTGATATACGCCCGCGCCCACCCTACCCGCATCGCCGTAGAGCGTCTTCAGGATCAGCACATCTTGGGTAGGCGGGTAAATGCCATGTACAAGCACGACATCGAGGAATTAGGCCATCGCGTGATTGTGACCAGGCTAGACTGCAGGGTCACGCCGAGGATATATACGATGCTTTGATTGCGAACCTTCCGGAGGACTTTAACGTCGATTTATGTCCGATCGACATCCGCGTTGGTGATCCGAACTACGGGATTTTTTCTCCCGCGGTCCAAGGAGATATAGTCCGAGATCTGTGCGCCAGCGTAGGGCAGTTCCGGTTTGGGAAATCTCAACGTCGAAAGGGAACCCGAAAACCAGAGCTCTCGCGAAATTCGCGACCGAGGAAGAAGCGATCAGCGTCGCAGAGAAAATGGACGGTTGAGGGTTCCTCAGTTTTCCGGCTTGCAGATCAGAGCCGACGTCGTCGCTTGCATCAGACTCGACATCCGCAGCGACGTATACAACGCCATCGAAAGAAACTTCTTGGATTTGTACAGGGAAGCGGGCCTGGAAGCTGTATATATTCGCGCGTACGATACTTACAAAAACCCCCAGGGTTTGGCTTCATGCGAATATCGGGCCCAGATTTCGAGTCAGTCATGAGTACAAGGCTAGGATAGGGAGGATTATGATGGGAAGCATCGCGAAAGATGACGAGGGATAATCTGGCATCCTTACTTCCAACTGGACGACGGCGCGAATTCCTCTGGAGCTTACAGGAGATCTGCGGTTCTTATATCGACGTCGAACACTATCATCGCAGATTACGCATTTTCGGCTCACCGATGGGGGTTATATCCACGCGGTCAGCGTTGAGGACTGAAATCAGAGCGTTAGAAATGAGTATGAGGTACATAGAGCTCCACCCCGATCAAGTAAAATGGTATATCACCGTCGGCTCTCGCATCCTCGAACCGTACTTCTACGGATGCAATGCGGTCTTCGACGGGATTCGCTACCCACCATCGCTCAAGATCACGGGAGTTATTACACCCTCCGTCGACACGGCATTGGAGATTCTACGGGCCGCTCCAGGTGAACTTACGGATATAGCAAGTATTACACCAGGAGAGACGCAATGCAAACTCTGCGGGAAGATTACATTCGATCCGGTCCGTTAACGCGGTGCGATCATCCGTTCTTCACCATCTGCAAGATATGCTTCACGGAACAATGCTACTCGTACGCATATAGCGGGAAATTCCCCGTACTGTGCCATCGCTTGCGCTTCCGGCTTTGTCAATTGATGCGTGCGACAGGTCATGCGGCTCGACGATATATGCGCGCTACTTCCGCAGGACTTAGAGATGGTGTTAGAAGCTGCTGTTACTGCATATGTAAAACGTCATTCAGATAGTTTGCGTGCTGCCCTACGAATGGTTGTGAGGCTTTGTACAGGTTGTATGTCGCAGTCTCTACGGATTCAGAGAACATGGCGGTGAAGACGTTGGAGAAGAGGAAGACGTTCGATTGTCCGAACTGTCTTAATATTTTGTGCATTCCTTGCAACAGCAGCACGAGGGACTCGCTTGCGAGGAGGGCAATGCTACAACGGGTACTGGTTCAGAGAATGAGGTTCTATTTTACAGCAGAGCTAGAGAAGGATCTCCAACTATGAACGCCAAACCAGCGCTTTCTGATTTTCTATAACCACTATACAATACGGATATATTTTTCTTTTTTGTCTTTTTTTACACCATACCTTACAGCATTCTCATCTTATACCCTTTCTACTTCGATATTTACTTTTATCCTCCATTTTTTCTAGGCCTACTTTCAAGTGGCACCACTATTCTTAGGTGGGTTTTTTTTTTTTTTTTTTAACGCATTTCAGTCTGCTTTACTGCCATTCCTTCCTCAAATCTGTATTCTGATTAATCCTTCTCCTATTTTGTCTTTCATATAAGTAACTAAGTAATGCTATACCTGTCATTGTTTTCTGCACTACTGCCACTATATCCTATAAATTGGAGTTTATCTATCGAGATATTAGTCTAGTCTTGTCTCGTAGCCAGGCGTATTTATTTTCTTTTTAAAAGCTATAAGACAGAACTTCAGTTTTGTACAACGATCCCCCTGCCATCCCTGGTCCAGGTTTATATCTCCGCGGAGACTTACGACAGTGCGTGCCACAAAAGTGGATCTAAGTTTTCTGGTTCCTGGTGGCAAACTAGCGCATGGCAGCCTAGCCTGAACTTTTCCCTAGTTGTCAACCTTGTTACCCCTCATCGCGATAACACTTGATAGCGTATATAAAAAAGTCTTTCCCCACAAAGATAGCAACAAGTCGAATTGCCGTAGCTGTAGCATAGAGAGGTGTACGTGTATTAGTCTTATCAAAATACAAAGAACGCTCCACGTCATATAGCCATGCATCTCCGAGCCGACCACGCCGAGCGAGACATCCCCACCCTCCGGCAGTTCATCAGAGACAACCGCTCGGTATCTTGATTACCGGTATCCCGTCGGATAAGTATCCCACGCTGCAATGCTCGCATATACCCTGGATACTAGACGACACATCCACCGAACTTGGCAAGCTCCGCGGCCACATGGCGCGCGCTAACCCTCACGCCAAAGCCATAATCGAATCCCTGTCAGCCACAGGCAAAACGGCACCCTAGAGCAAGAAATGACGGTCCTCTTCAACGGTCCCGCGCACCACTACGTAACGCCGAAATTCTACGTCGAGACGAAACCATCCACGGGTAAAGTAGTACCGACGTGGAACTACTCCGCCGCGCAAGTATACGGTAGAATGCGTGTGTACTTTGATACGAAAGATGAAGAGACGGATAAATTTTTACAGAAGGCTGTGGAGGACCTGACCAAGCAGTCGGAGGAAGATATCATACGACATGATGTCCCGTGGGAAGTTAGCGAGTCACCGGTGAGCTATGTGGAACTATTGAAGAACGCTATTATTGGGGTTGAGGTTGAGATTACGCGGTTAGAAGGGAAGTACAAAATGAGTCAGGAGATGGCGAAGGGAGATCGGGAAGGGGTGATAAAGGGATTCAGAGAAATGGGGACCAAGATTGGGCTTGAGATTGCGAAGACGGTGGAGGAGAGGGGGGCGATGAAAGACGCGAAGAAAGCTGCGTCGTGAAAAGGTTAGGAAGTCGGGAGCTACTTTGAAACGGTGTGAAGTGTTTCTTTCCAGTTGCGAATCGCGTCGGTTTCATACCGTGACTTTCCTGCTGTCAGGAGGTTTATATACGGAACCAGAGTTGCGATAATCCTCGCGTAAATGTCTCATCGGGAATAAGAGGACCCACCGGTGATAGTGTTTTCGATTCTGTCCTGTCCAATGGTATCGCTACATCGATTTCTTAGAGTGCTAGAGGCGTGAAATATTGGGTTTTGGAAGCGTAATTCTGGTATAGAGCATGGCGGCGAAGTATGCCACACAGCTTTTCCGGAGCGACACCCTCTAGAATTGGTTTTGTAAACTGTCAAAATTAGAATATAGCCTCACTTCTGTTCCTAGTACTTAAATTTAAAGAGTGATAGAGAAATTTCGATTAAATATTACTTCATTATTAACGTTATTCTTGATACTAACTAGAGCGCAGGAAGAAGAACAAAGAGATCCCATCTATAGGTTGGGAGAAAGTCTATAAACTTTTTTTAACTGCTGCAGGTAGAAACCAAAAGCGCTACAACATCAACCGATAACTCCGACAAACAAAGAAAAAACTACAGAGGAGGAATATGACAAGGACGTAATATAATATGAGGGTATAAGGTAAAGTTGAAGAAAAAGAAGGGTCTATCTCTTGCCATCAGCTGTTTCGAATGGTGGAACCTTGGTGCCAGTCTTGTTGGTGACGAGCTAAGTCATAGGAATATGGTTGTCGGCCGTGCGTTGCAATTCCGATCCTTGTCCTGGCTCCCTCCGAGAAAACCGCCGAAAGTGGAAATCGGGCCCACATATAACGATAGAAATTTTGATCGGGATTTCCATCAGTTCCGATGGTAGGTATGCGACCGGTACGCTCCGGTCAGCTGGTACATTAGGTATGCCCTGTCGATCATCCTCTTCCTTTCTACAGCGATGTTCCTCGGTCGTTCAGGGTTGCGGAAGTGTTTCGGGTCGCGCAGGTTCGGCGTTGACTTGTTGTTACCGCGAACAAGACCGGGGTTATATGCGTACGACCGGTTTGCGGACTCGGGTTCGGGCGGAGGTGGGAATCGGTGTTCTGAGACCATTTTTTTCGAACGATAAGAGCCGATGAGTCCGTTGTTGGAATATTAGTCGCTGGGATGAACGAGGATGAGGTTGCTAATAGGCGAATTTTCGACCAGCTTTGGAGAGAAGCTTGCGGTATCGGTATGAAGCGAGTGGTTGTGAGGATCGGATGAAAAGATTAGATTTATATTCCAACGACGATGGGCTGTGCTATGTCATAAAAAGATGTCGCAATGATTACAGGTAACTGGTTTCTGATTCCTTTGTATTGTTGGAGTAGCAAGATATCCCATGATAATGATTCTCTAACATCCCAAGCTTCCAGCCGAAAATAATATATATAAAAAATTTCGTCCGAAAAGCAAAGGGAACATGACGGAATTATAAAGACCTGGGATATAGCATTACGCAATAAAAAGGCAATGACAACAGACATGCAGCACCTTGTCGGCAGTTTCCAAGTTTGTCACAAGCTGAGCCGCCGGTCTTTTTCTTCTTCCTTATATGAAACCACACAGCCCGTATCAATGACCCTGAAACTGACAAGGCCCGAGTTAACCCATTCTTATTCATGATAAAAAAAGACAGAAAGGGAGGAAATAAAAAGCCTCCACGTTGCATTGTGAGCACAACAAACAGAGATAACAATATTTACTTATTTGCTACCGTAGCGATCGGCGGTAAATGTTACCGGATACCGTGCCACAGGCGAAATAGCAAATGTAGATAGGGCTGTCTCTTCTCGTTGGTTTCGATGCCAGCTAATCGCAAATCGTCCTCTCTCGCTATGTTCTTTTTTGCTAAAATTACCTCTCGATTTGCGAAGGGAGCGCCGCTTGCTTGGTGTTTGGTTTCAGTTGTTACCGCTATTCGGGTGTTTCCCCCGAAATTTCCGAACGGCTCGGTGATCTGTTCGATTGAAAAGTTTAAACATATTTCTTGAAATGGGTCGACCCGGAGGTTTCTGTTACACAATGCGATGAGATGGTGAGATAAATTTCTGGAAAGACTAATCGTACGGAAAGGCTAATCGTAGGGTATACCGCATGGATGGCGCGAGAATTGAAAGACATTCGTTAGGTAGGCAGCAATACAGTTTTGTTGTCTCTAGATTTTATAATTTGCCTGCAGATAGACGTTCGACAGATTGTATTATTGGAATTAAAAGGTGATTGAGAACTTGTTTGATTATTGTGAATGCAAACGATGTTAATCGGGAGTATATATATACAAAGAGGACGATAACATCCTTTCAGTGTGGAAGATAAAACGTAAAAACACCTAATAATGATGCATTATCAAAAGGACCCTATAGAATGTAAGTGCAAAAAAAAAAAAAAAAAAAAAAAGGCCGAAAAAATCGACGTGTAGTCTTTTCAATATCCTTTTGTCACTTCTTCTCATCCGCATTGACGTTAACAATACGGTGTGGCTCCTCTTCGTTGGCCCTGTTATCCGATACGTCCTTACCGAGGTAAGTACTCGCCTGCAGCGCGTTGAGCGCATCCTCTTGGGCATCCAAGTGCCTGAAGCACAGCCAGAACGCGATACCAGCGACAAATGCCAAAATCGCGGCGACACCGTAGTTCCAGATCAGCAGAGGATCGGCGACGAGGTCGACCATACCGTATCCAATGGCGGTGCTGAACGCGTTCATGAGCAGGAACATGGACATGACGATACTCCTCATGTTCTTCGGCGCCTTGCTGAAGGCGTATTCCAGACCGGTGATACTGGCGAAGATCTCGCTGATGCCGATGAGCAGGTAAGGTCCGACCTGCCACCACACGCTGATGTCGGCGATCTTCTCCCTGCAGTCCTTCGTCGAGGTCGGGTAGTAACCGCACGGTGATGGGTGTAGATCTTCCACTGGAGGATAGCAGCCCAGAGCATTGCGAGGACGCCATGAAGAAACCGCTGGTGATCTTCTTGAGAGGGGTGAAAACGATGCCTTTCTTGCGGAGGGACGGGTAGATAAGGATGTCGAAGATGGGGATGAAGATGATCAAAGTAAGAGGGTTGATGTTGTTCAAGAACTCGTTGGGGAGACCGTGGGTGTTCATCAAAGCAGCTTGGGCAGTCAAGTTGTTGTCGATTTGACCATAAGCGAGCCCTATATAGCGTTGTTAGTTTGAGTTATAACAATAATATCAACAGTCCAGAAAGATATGCCAGCTTACAGTAGATAGGGTAGAAGCAGAAGACCTTGCACGCCGACAGGGCACGCTTTAGCTCATCAACCCAGGCGTCATCGAAGACCATCCAGTATGGCTTCTGCTCATCGGGGACCTGGCTGGGCTTGCTCCTCTCCCAGAAAGTCCCGTCGTTGATGTTCTTCACCAGAGTGACGGGGTTGATCGACCACCTTCCCTTCATCGCAAATCCAACAAACTTGAAGAATGTAGCCATAACGCTACCGGTCGGCGGCGTCCTCTTATACCTTGTCCTACCCCAACCATAATCGCGGGGCAGAACGAGAACATGAATGTCGGCAGCAAGAACGCCAGCCAGAATCCCACCCATTTTTCCGCGAAGACCATGGTAATCTGTCCGATCAGGGAACCGATGTTGATCATCATGTAAAAGTACATGTAAATTCGCGAGACGGTAAGGTTCGGATCCATGATGACCCTTTCGCCGCTATCAAGGTGATGACCTGCTTCTTCGTGACGGTGTACTGTTCGGCAATCAGAGGGGAGATGTTCGACTTGAAACCACCGGTACCCAGGCCCATAATCGTTATAGCGGCGCAGAAAACGCCGAAGGCGGTTTTGGCGTGTACGATCACGGAGGGGGCGGCGGACACGACGAGGAGGATGTGGCCGACCATTGCGCAGGCAATAGAGGCCATGATGGTTTTGTAACGACCCCTACAATTCTCTTTAGTATAAAAGTTTTTAGGTGATACCACTTGATTAAGGCTTACCAGTAGGTATCGGCGAGGTAAGCGCCCAAATTGGTGTCACGTATGCCCAGAATTTATTGTACTGGGAAATAGCGTAGGCAGTCTTCTGGCCTTGGCCCAGAGCGCCGGATTTACCCTTCTTGCCGGCACCCGTCGTAGAACCGGGAGGTAAATCCAGAGAACGAAGTTGGAGACTGTAAAATAATAAGTACTGTTAGCCCGAATACAATTAAAATATAATTTACTGTGCATTAAGTAGCTATAGATTACTTACATAGCGTGGTCGTTCCGTACCACGAGAAACGTTCGCACAGCTCGACGAAGGCGACCGTGTAAGCATTGAAAGGCACACTTCCCGCGACTCGGCGGAGGGTTTGGAGCTCTTCCTCGGTCGGTTCGTGGCTGACAATCGAGCTCGAAGGCGTACGGTCGGAATCGTACCTCGGCGGATCATCTTCTCCTCCGACGGAGCGCTGGGGCGTGAGCCTCGGCGATGGCGGCGGCGCCATCGTCAACAGATACCGTCGTTGCCATAATTTTCTGAAGCTTATTTCAATCTGTTCCCCTTTTCTTTTTCTTCTTTTACCTTAGAGGTAACAACCTTCTAGAAGGTGTCAATCTATATATAAGGAGGGGAAAAAAACGGTCGTACTGACTTCGGTCGGACGTTGCAAGCTCAACGGGGCACCAAAAACGGACATTTTCGCGGAGGGTGCGTTCGTTATATATTAGAGCAGAATAATTCCCAGACACGTTCGAGGCTCACCTCAGACAAATTAAACATTGAGAAAAAAAAAGAAAGGAATAAAGAATAATAATACAGCAAAAAAGTAAATAACAACGATCGGTTCAGGAGAGTCATCTGGTCGGTGAGATTGGATAGAAACGCTATATCGAAAGTCTGTACCACTGAAAAGGGGAGGTGTTCCAGAACTGCTCAACTCGAAAGTTCTTTTACCGCCCCTGTTTACGGTATAGTGCGTGAACATCCACCCCGTCCAATGGCGAATTCTGTATCACTGCCGAGAAATTCTCGAAGGGCTAACTGGTCGCCGAGGGACAATCAAATTATTGGGGAAAAGCAAAACCGAGCAGACCTTTGTGTTCCGCCCTTCCAAGAGAAATGACGGTGCATAGTGGGGAACTTCCTTGGTCAGCGAATCGGTGGCGGTTCCCAGGCAGCAAGAATTGCCCCAAAAGATGCCCTGCAAAGAAACGTTTGGTTCGTCGTGCTACCGCTAGATTCGGAAGTTTGGATCGAGCAGAAAAAGAGGAGATGGAGTGAACGTTTGTTTTAACGTGCTCTAGTACTTAGGGGGTTGCATTGGAAGCTCTGGAGGCGGATCCACCGATTATCACAATACCAGGTGTTTTTTCAACTGAGCTGAGGCAGCGAACATGAGAGATTCTTCATATCACGATCGAGCAGAATAATTCTCAGTTACCTATTTATTCTAGACTCTACTTCCATCACGCTATCTAAGCTTCGTGATAATGTCCACCCGAATAACTTCTCTTATCTTCGCATTCTTCTGGGAGTACAAAAAGGGGCTGGTGAAAAATCCCGACATCTGAAGCAGAGATATCGAGATGGCCACAGAAAACCCCCGCAAATGCGCTTTCATCCCTTCAACCACGATAAACCACGAGAAAAGTAAGAAAATTACCCTCAAGGTGAAGAATCTTATTTTTCTTATTAGGTTAAAGCTCATTTGCTCCTCCAGAGTCCTAGGATTAGGGTAGTAATCAGGTCGGAACATGGTTCTGCCAATAGTTTGGTGATATCCGAAAGTCTGGGCATCTCGACCCTTCGGCTAAGGGACCTGCTGGTTTCAGAAGCTTCTGCTATTGGACCTTCCGTTTTGTTGTTGCAATTTCCCAGAAACATCACTAGCGTGCATCTTCTATTGCGCCTCTTCCGCTAATCTTGGCGATACAATAATAGTGAAAGCGGTCGATGAGCAGAAAATTGTCGGTCATGAATTTATAGTAAAACAAAAAAAGTTTTATGTTACTTTGTGAACTCTTCCATAAATAATATTTATTTGCCTAAGATTCTTGCTCAAAATGACGCGCGGCGAAGGCGCTTAGTGTCTTACCTGCGGATGGGGACCACATCGTGATCACTAGTAATTCGTCGTAGGACAAAGACACGGCAGAGAATTCTGAGCTCATACGCGTAATTATCAATTTACACGCTTTATTTGTCTTCGCTCCAGGCGTCGATAGTTCGAAAGATATCTGTATCCGGCAGATAATATAAGACGATATAAAAGCTATAAGCTCCGGTCGGCATGATCACTGGAACTAATCCTCCGCGCTTCTCAATGGCATTGCCGACTGCGGAATTCCCGCTGTTATCTGCTCTCAACGCCTTCTCTCGTCGTTCTTTTCTTGTTCTTTGCCTCAAACTACTTGTAGCGTGATGCCAATTCAAAATACCGTCTTCGCGGTTCGAAACCTGAAGGACTTCATCCTTTCTTCGCCAAAAGTCTTGTTTATTGCCTAATCCACGAATACCAAGAAAAAGAACAAAGTGATCGTCAAGTTCTAGAAGGTCTCAGCATCCCTTACAGTGGCTTTCCACGGAGCAGAACACACCAAAACTTTAATTATTCCGCAAAATGAAAGAAACGAAATCCGACCGAGTAAGAAATCCAGCAGATTTTTGTCAAATCGAGAAGGTGTAGCGTTCCCTACGAACAGTTAACGTGTTAGCTCTGTAACCTTGCTCCGTTGCAAGGGGGATATGGATGAAGGTTGTTATGCATGCCTCCCGTCCCTACTCATCAACTCCTGCCCCGTTCTTTTTGTACTTATTCCGTACCAATTGCCCTTTCGTGAGAGCAGGAAGGTAGAAACGACGGTTTACCGCAAAGAAAAGCACGTGGCCAGTAAGAAATCGCATTGAGCCAATCAAATGAAGACGGTGTCATACTCGCAAAACACCGTTACCTTTCAACAATGCAAACGAAGCGGAATTAAAGCGGGAAAAATACATAGTAATGTAGGTACAAATAACCTTATTCGCCCTTTGGGCGGATTTTCATATAGTGGAGACTGAGGATGAAGGCCAGCCGTTGAAAGTGTGGAGGAACTTTGATGGATCGATCGTGATCCCTTTTTTTTTATTAAAAAGAAAAACCCGAAATTTCGAAAAAAGAGGTTTTTTGTGGATACCTCCCCACTGCACGTAAATATGAAGAGATTTATACAAGAAATAGTTAAAATTTCGACGAATTTCCATAAAAAATACCGCTGCTGCTCTTTCGCATTTGATATTCGCAGTTAACTTTGATAGCTTCTTCGCATCACTCCCTAAAGTCTTGGACAACGGGGGGTAAAAGAGTCCTCATTTGATCTCTATGGCCGTGGCGGCACCACCAGCCCTAATTGCCCCACGGAATACTGTTCAAGCCATGCGCTTTCCCCATCAGCTGACGGCTAACAATCCCGTTCAATCGCACATGTAACTTGGAAAGCGCTCGAAAACAGTCCACGATAGTAACCATTTTTCACTTTCAGCCTTCGTCTTTTTCCAGCGCCATGGAATCCCTTGCTTTGTGAAAAGTGCTGATCGCAAGTTTCTGGACCTAGCTCGGTGAAAGTCCTTGCGAGTTCCGTTCCAAATAGACAAGACAGGCTTCTTCTTTTGCCTTCTATTGCCGTCTTAGAGCGACAAGGTTGGCGGTTCTTGGTCTTTTTTTGATCTTCTTGGGGGTAACGCCGGGGTAACCCTCAGGCGCAAAAAGCGTGGCCTAAAGGTTGGTTTCACAAGTCGAATAGTATTATCTGACCACATTTAGATAACTTTACGGAGTATATTTTGCTACAATCCGTTTGTTTACAGCTAACACAGTTTTCCTGCAAAGAATGCGATGGAAAGTTCTTGCTCTGCCGGAACTAAGTGTATCAAGAGAAATATATACAAGAATAATCGTATACTCTAGATTAGTGAATATAACGGTATAGGCGCTGTTTGCTTGGCCAGCACTGCTAATATTTTCTTGCGTTTATATTCTCACTAAGGCCTTTCTCTAGCGAGCCGCAATTCTGTTTCGTGCTGTCCGCTCGCGGCTCTTATAATTAGTACTATAGCTAGGAATCTCATAATTATCTCAAGTTCTACCTGAGGAATCTATATAACACTCTTTTCTTTACCACCAATATAATAATTTCGGTAAATAGTTTTGTCGTCTCGCGATACCAGGAATCTTCATACTTACCAGATCCTTGAGTTCTTACTCTGTCTCCTCAAATATAAGCGCATAGAAGAGGACAGACTATTTAAACCATTATTTATAACTTAATACTACGAACTGTTCCTACCGATGACCTCCGAGCGCGACTGGACCGCCTATCCATCTTCACCCTCAGTCCAGCGGGCTTTAGTAGAAAGGCTTACACGGTGGCTACACCGAAATTAGCCCGTAGCAGATCCTTAATTCTAGACCCGAACAGGTGTTGACAAGCTGGAGCTAATGACGGTCATTCTCCACTCTAATTAAATGATACTTCCCCTATTCCCTCCCTCGCTGTAAAATTAGTGTTCATTAACAGTTCATAGAGAAGCTCATTAATACTTCCTAATTAGGAATCCTGTGAGATCAACTACTAGATTGGGGGCGGGAGCTAGTCTGATTGAAATTTACTTCCTGTTTCGGCTAAATTTAACTCCGAAGTCTAAACTCACTTCACCGAGGCAGCCTAATTTATCAAGCCGCGCGTTTAAAGCCTTCGGTCGGCGGTTAAACAGCGGTAAAGCAAAGATTTCGACGAAGGATCACGAAGGACCAACAGCCATAAGGTAGGAGAGAGTGAAGAAAGCTTAACTGCCGACCGGTGATAGCTACGGTTGGGGAAGATCTGCGACGTCATCGGTGTTGTTCCGAGGGGGCCTTTCGACATTTGCCGTATCGTATGATCTCGCTTAATGGAAAGTCTATCCTCGTGATATGAGCATTTATTTGAGCGTTCGATTTTACTTCCTGATTTGGTTACAGTATACGGAGAATTTTTTGGAGAAGGATTGCCTCTTAATCTCCTTATCAAGTCCCTCATTTAAAAAAATATTGGGTTCGTATATAAGGAGGCTCCCACCCGCGGAAAGAAAGTCTTTTGAACGTTCGCAATATTCTTTTGTCGTCCTTGGTGGGAATGCGAAATATTTGCGAAGCAAGAGGATTCCGAGTATCGTGAATAACGTATACGATACTCAGCTCCGGAAAGAGTACGTCACCGAAAAAGCCAGTTCGTGGGTATATTTTATCGACCGCAGAATCCGGTTTGTTCAGTTCGACCGATTCTCAAAAACTCAGTTCTCTAGCCTAAGGGACTTTAACTCCATACCCAACACACCCAACCCCCGAATTTTCCCAAGAAACCGTTTTAAGTCTATCTCTCAACCATCGCGCGCACTTTCACGGTACTTTCAACGATGCTATCTATAATAAACACCAGCAACTTCCCCTCGAGTTTTCGAACGGACCAGCGGGGAATCGCTCGGGGGTTTACAACCCCAGCGCCGCGCGCCACAGCATCGCGATAGCCACTGATTCGGGAAACATATCCGAGCGATCGTCGACCCCACCACATTAGTTCACCCGGCTAGGCGAAAAGTCATCGACGAGGCCTACATTAGCTACCAGTCTTCCGGCTTGCATGAACAGCACTCGTACCACCAGTTCGGCCAGGATTGGAACAGATTGTTAATGGAGCCGAACGCGAGCTTGGCTACGATCGACATGGCGTACCGGTGACGACTGGGTGTATTTTTGCGTTGTTATTGTAATTTTATCGGGATTTTCTGCAAATGGAGGCGTTGGGTTATGATTGTGTTTTGGTGATTTTACTGTTTCTTCCGCATTATACGTAAATTTCAATCTAACGATGATAATGTCCAATTCATCGAATATGACATTTCATATCCTCTTGTTACATATTTATCAATTAATTATGATTACTCTCTATTAAATTAACCCTAGCTATCAACGCTATTTAAGACTGCATCGGATGTATAAGGAAGGAATAGCAGTATGCAAAAGGGATATTTTGAAAAAAAAAAAAGGAGGAAATGAAGAAGGAAACAAAACCAAGTTAACTCCAGAGATCATTCTATTGACAAAACAGATATTCTTAAAACCATTAATGCCGCAATGCGAAGAGACTACGCTTCCTGATTATGATATACATTATCATAAGCTCCAGTCAAGCAAAATTTAGCAGAAAATCTATATAATCTCAATTCTCCTTCATATGCTCACAGGAACACGAACATCCGCCACATTCTTTTTCTCCGTTCTTTCCGATTCTGCCTTAATCCGCAATATCTCCTGCAGAAGCGCCGCGGTCTCCTAAGTGTCTCTAACTGACTCTCTAGTGACGCTTCCGTGGTGTTTTTGCCGAGGCTGCTGTCGGGTGCAGCCTCGCGGTGGCCGAAGACTTCGGTTAAGCTCGGTAAATTTACCGTCGGCCGCCTCCTTGAGTAAGTCTCGGTAGTGCAGGGGTTGAGCGTCATGCTGCCAGAGGTACTGCCGATACGACGGCGCTTGGAAGGCGGAGGACAAGAAAGATAGAAGTTCTTTCTGCGGGAATTGGAAATGTATCTATCTGGCAGTCAGGATTGGTAACGGTGGCGTTGTTGTCATTGCGCTCCGGTTCGAAGATCGTAGTATCTTCTGCAGTGGGGCTACGCTCTTCCATGGCTGCATCTGTGACACTGACGTCCCGCTTCGGGGTTTCTTGGGGATAATCACAACTTTCTTTGGGCGGCGACCTGAAAATCAACATATAACGTTAGAAAATGAATAGCAGTCTACCTTCGCAACAAGGGCTTATATTACTCTCTTCTTCATCCTCCTCCCTAAAATCTCAGAGACACTCTTCTCCGTTGAGCGGTACTCCGACATACTCTCCCCGCCCGTCTCCAGCATATCTTCCGTCTTCCGCTTATTCTTACCCCTCATCTTCCGACCGTCCGGCCGCGGAACGCAAGCCTTTCCGGGCCGTTCCTGTCTACACTCCAGGCAACCGTCAGGGTGGTCGCGGTCCCGGCACTTCATGTGCGCCTTGTGGCACGCGAGGCACGCGGCGCGCACGAACTTAATCTCCGGCTTGCGTGTCGTACCGGTTCCCTTTCCCCGGGGCCGACCGGGTTTGGCCTTTGGGGTACTGCTCGGGTGGTCATGGACTAGCATTCGGAGTGGGCGTTGGAGATGGGGAACGTGATGCGCTATCGCGGGTGGTAACGCCGAGGAATTTGGACGAGTGGCGGGCCGGTGCGGTGAAACGCGGGAGATTGGCGTGAACGTTATCGCTGGGTGTCCGGCGTTGGCTCGCGGGAGGGGGTTGGGAAGATACCTGCGGTAGCGGTTGAGGGGTTAGTCAGGACCTAATTACTCTACAAGCTGCTAGGTTATGGGATTTACTTACGTCGACCATGATCGCATCTTTATTTGCGCTCGCTTGGGTTTCCGGCGTTGGCGATGGAGAAGCCATCTTGTTTTCCGGTAAGGGAGAAGCTGACTCTTCACCGCTATCACCTCGTGAAAAGGAGAGTAGAGATGCCGCTGCGAGTGTAGTATCATCGGTATCGTTAGCTGTGCCGTTTCGGTTGTTTCATTCTCGGGCGCGGCCTTAATAACTATTTCCTCCTCTTGACCTATTGATGTCTCTTCGTCTTCTTCAGGTTTGATATCGTCGTCTTGATCTTTGTCCCTTTTCCCGACAACGATGATGGCATCTTCCGCAGTTCCCACCGTCATTGTCTCCGCTGAGTGACAGAATACCTTCCAGGAGCGTCCTTGTCTTTACGCTTTACGGTAAAGTTGCACTGTATGCTGACATCCTTTGACGTTCGTCTTTCTATGATCATTTCCGAAATAGATTGCTTCCGGGTGCAAATTTCTGTTAGACTTTGACAGACTGCAGGTATTTCAGAACTAAGAGAAAGGGTCTGAGGTGTTGTCGTCTGAACAGCAGCGTCCTGCATCTGGAAGTGGCAATATATAGAGAAAAAATGTTGGGGTAGATATTATGAACAAGACAAGGGTTTCTTTTGTTAGCGGGAAGTCTAATTAATCAAGGACAGATAGTGGAAATCAAGGAGACGATGAGAATATAAGGGAACACAAAAACGGAAAGCAAAATCAAGGATATCGGCTATTCAAATTTATTGAGCAAACTTGGATCAAGTTTCTAGATGAGCTGAATATTAGGGCTTGATGAAATGGACGAAGATTTAGGTAGTCAGCTCATGCGGCAGTCAGACGATCTTATATATCGCAGCTTCGCGATGCAGTACGCTCTCCGGAGCAGATCGTGGAGCGAAATGCGTCTTCCCAGAAAGTGGACTGAAAGAAGCTAGACATCATGAGGAGAATATTCTTCAGACGAATAATACCCTTTCCCGAAAAATATTCCTCTTTGACACGAAACGCTTGTCTTAAGATCTTCGAGAGCATCGGAATACCCTTTGGACAGAAAAGCGGCAGTGTTGCAACCATTTACTCTGCATGTGGCAGGTCGACGTGGCTTCTGAAGGCCAGCACGGTCCCTGCAACCTTTGGTGTCAAACACAGTGAAGCATCGCCGGCGGTATCTTCTGCGACTTCATGAAAGGAGAATAAGATACCTCACTGGCATTCCTCAGGGGATGCTCTTTTTGCATCCGCAATATTACTGGCGAGACAATTTCTTCATGAGAAAGCGTATTTGTGATACCTAAGATTATGGTACTTTCAGTGCGGGTATCGCGGTGAATAATGTTCACACACCCTGCATAGCCAAAGTCAATCTTGGATCCCAGACTTTCATTTTAGATCAGCAGCAGAGACGGACAAAGCCCTTGTCAGAGTAGATGCTACCCGGCCTTTGCCAGAATTTGATACTCCAAACCAGATTATAGCAGGTCTAAAGGGGTAAATTAGACGAAGTTTTCAGGGTTTCACCCTCACTACATGTGTTAGCTTTCAGTGTTTCGATACAATAAGCACGTTCATATTGTAGGATGAGGATATGCACCTTGCCGAGCGCCACTTCCGTGATCCTAGTAGCAAAGGGCAGGGATTATCTCCCCGGTCTCTTTCCTCTTTTTTTGATCCTTTTCTGGTGATGAAACTTGATAAAGAGTACACAAAAAAAATGCGTTTGGAGTGATGCGACAATAAAGCACAACGAAGGCTCTCTGTCCATAGGAGCGACTGCATACACAGATGCGAAGACTTCACGATCCGGTCAAATATATATGTGCTACTCTCTCTAGAATGAAGTTTAGACTGGAGAGCCAACGTCTTGTTTTTGTTCGGCAGCTAAATCGATCAGAATACAAAAGGCTATGTAATCGCCGCTCCACTCAGTTGCAATCTCCTGACTTTCCCGCAAGTATAGTAAGGCAGACAGTTAGGGCCACAGGTACGACGCTCTCCTCGCCGCCGCTAGTATTGATTGTTTTTAATGGCAGCAGCAGCGTTGAATAAAGGGATTAGTACATGAGGTATCTTTTGGTCCAGTATCCTTCGATGAGATATCTTTCGATGAGGTATCATTCAACGGGTATCTTTCCGTGGACCACCTCTGGATGAGGCATCCTCCGAAGAAGCATCTATACTGCCTCAACCATTAGCCCCCTTAAGCTACTTATTTCTTTGTTCTTGTTGATAGCGTCACCTTCCACCCTGGTACGTCCCTCGTGCCCTGAAGGAGCTTGATCATTTCGGCCAACTTCTGGTTTTCTTCCTCAGAACGGGCCTCGGCTTTTGATTCTCGTGCAGGCGTTCAATTAATACCATATGCTGAGCTAGTGAATTGTACTGGCGTGTCTTTGATCTGATAAGCCATGAGTAAGGCTGAACCGATTTTCACTGCGGAGCTCTGGACCAAACTGTTGAATGAGTTCCCTTTCTTTGTACCAGCAATCTGCAAAATTCACCTCCATTTTAGTAATCAGCTCTGATTAGGGTTTCTCTTAAGGATTATTCTCAAATATAAGAAACTAGATGCTACCGCCGTAATTACCTGAAATAAAGGATGACCAGTATTTGGGGTATTCCTCCAAATTCGGCATGTCGTAAGTGCTTTACTGGAACCTCCAGTAATTGAATGATTTGATTTGAATATTATTTGTAGTTCCAGAGGAACGGCGAATCGATCTTGGTCAGAGAAAATTCTGTTGTATTATTGTGTAGGAAAGATAAATTCCTAGTCCCGCTACTCCTCCAGGTGCAATTATGGCCGTACCTAATTGCATTTATGTAAATATAACTATATTAAAGGGCCAAATTTGCCTTCTTTCATTATTGTAGAGGAATTGGATAGAACTATTGAGAATTGGGATCGAAGTTTCGTTAAATCTTGTTTCATATATCAAGTGATATCGATATATCATAGGCACACCAAGCAGTAAATACTGTTGCGATTAGAGAATAGCCCTTCCTCTCTTTGTTTCACTTGTGAATGAATCAAGAATATCCATATCAACTGTGTGCATCCTATTTGAACTCACAAAAAATCGATTATAACCAATGGAAAGAGTTTATGAGACTTCCGCGATCTTTTATTCCTTTTTTTTTTTTTTTTTTTTTTGACTCATCCAAGATTTCATTGCCTCAACTAAATTGAAGAATCAAGACAGAAAATAATATAAGTGTATCTAGGGTGGTATCCTTCAGCCTGTGGCCATCGGCATCAGAGTGAAGAATAGCGCGAGTGATATGCCATTACCTAGTAACAAAAAGGACAATCGTCACCACGCAAACGTCTTTTCGGAAGTATAAATTGCATTTAAGGTTATAATAGTACGCGCCAAGAACGTCCGTTAAAAATCTCAAATTTCTTAGCATATAATCGTACCTCGTTCTTTAAGGATCTTCCCTCGGAGTCGCTCAAGGACCGTAGACCTCTCTAACGCCGAGAGATATTCCAATTCTGGCAGTTTTTGCTTTCTGCGCCGGCCGATGACGTGACGACTTAACGCATAAAGCGACACGAAGTCGTTGAGGTGCCTAGAGACTAGCGGTCGGCTTCCCCTTTGGATCGTAGATATCTCGGTAGCCAATCAAAAATCTCCTCGTCCCTGGCGTCACAAAGGTTTGCGAACCGAAATCGATAAGACCTTTGCAATCGCGCCTGCAAGTATCGAAAGATATTTGACAAGCGTATATCCGATACCCCTTCTCGATCACGTAGGACGATATCTTCCAGGATGAGATGGGTAAGCCGAGGAAAACATCTCAAAGTACCGCGAAGACTACTTTGGATCCACGATAAGGAAGGGCTACAAGAAATATGGAGCTTTCGTAGGCCGGATCTCTGTAATTGAGGCCCGGTCGCCGAGCACGGAGGTACGAAGCTGAGAAGAACCTTTTGCAGGCGCAGCATGGCTTTGATGTGACTTTTTCTTGATTCCTTCTGAACGTGGGTAAGAGTTCGTTACGAATTGCTCAACGTAACTACTAGAAGCGTAGAAGAGATAATGAATCGAAATTCTGTAATTTTGCGCAAGGCTATTGCTATTCGTGTTTTTATGCCGAAATTCATCTGAGCGGCTGCTATCTCTTATGAGTCTGCCGCCATATGTGGAAACGAAAGAGGGTATGTCTTGTTCTCTAAAGAGCTTGTGAATCTCGCTAGGTCATCCAATGAGTGATAATCTGTGCCTCCAATATTGATAACGTCCGGGAGATTCAATAGTTCGTTGTAAGTCCATAACACTCCCAACATAACTTCGGCGAGGCTGTTGTCCAGTATCTGTCGTATGGTTCGAAATTTATTCCCGAACGAATAATGAGGGCCTGAAGGCGGCGAGTGCATTGGGAGAATAATGCTTTCAAGTTGTCAAAAAAGACTATCTCGCATGCGTTCAAATGCTCTACACTAGGAGCCAAAATGTATCCAAGTGCATGATTCACCGCACTGCAGCGTATAATAGCCTCATTTGTCTCATAATGAAGGTGACGTTGCGGATACCACATTTGAGATTAACTATAGATACCAATAATGCGATAACCTTCAGCGATACTACTTAGAGAGTAGATTCTTACCTAGACTCCGTTTTCTAAACGCAGATTGTGGAATTTGACCCCGAGAAACACTTGAAGCTTTGAGAGTCCTCCTTGTCGAAATCTGTTCTCTTTATCCATAAAAGTATGCAGGTACAACGGCGTTGGCTCGGATGGTTAAGTATTTGATTACTTTGCTACGCCAGTCATCGCAAGCGCTGCATTTGCTTTACAGAGCGTTCCAGTCCTGAGCATATCGTAGTTTGCTCGTAGGAACATTTTCGGCACATGCATGAAATGTTTTAGAAACTAATAGGCAGCTCGCGAGGCTTTCTGGTCGCCCTGTAGATACTGTAAAATCTTTATTCACCAACAGAATGGTAGCGGAGCAGTTCGTGAGCTTGAAGCATTGCCCGCGGAATAGGTAAAGGGGCGTCTCGGATAGATGGGAAACTGGGACTCAAATACCTCGAAAACGATATCGTGGGGAAGGAGATTTTCTTGGAGTGAGGCCTCCTGGAGCGTGTTTCTGAATATAGCTTTTCTGGTGTTTTCGTCCAGCCTTCTTGAGCTTGATTTCTCCATATTGTTAGAAAATTGCAGTTCGTTGATTCACGCACGTAGATGAAAGGTCGACCTCGGAGCACCACGAATGTCAGCGAGCTCTTTATTAGGGCTTTTAACAGCTTTAAAAATGTTTTGGAAATGCCAGTTCTGCTATTGTTATATATCATGGAGCAAATTCAGAGTGAAGTCCAGAGAAAATGGAGGATGTATAAAGTTCAAAGAAAATTTTTTTTCTTAGCTGTCTTGGGTGATTGCCTTCACCACTTTTCACCAGCCTCATATATATTCTAGCCCATTTTGCTCGGCTTGTTGTTTGTTTGGCCCGAGAAGAGTAAAATGCTTTCAATCTGATAAGCCTCTACAGGGCAAACACGGGTAAATGCAGCTGATAGATGGTGCATGCAAGGCTGATAGGTTACCGATGGCACAAACAATAGCGTTATTGCAGTCAAACAACGCAACAAAAGTTATCATCTCTTGTAGGATATTCTAGATGCACGGAGAATGGGAGATAGATCTGGAAAACTCCTAAGTTCCCAAATGTATGGAAGGAGAGAGACTTGTGAGAATACTTATTTATATTTTATATTCTTACTATTGTAAACTTCTTCTTCTTCTTCTCGTAATTAGCTAGCAAATGAAGATATTGGTTACTACATCATCGAACTTGGGCCAACAATCCTTCCACCTCAATCAGTCCACATTCACAAATCATTGCTATTTTATGTTTCTCTGACCCGTGTAACAAACCCTCGAAAGCTAGAATGACGTCTAAGGGTGTATCGTGGTATCCGATCTTGAACTAGATCGTGAGGAAGAGTGTGTGAACTGTCCAGCTTCTCGCAATGTGAGTCCGAGTGATAGGTTCCATAATTACCACCGCAAGCTTATAAGGACCAGCTCAATGTTTCCCGTGAAGACTTTATTAGTGATCTATAAGAATAGATTTATTAAGCTTCATTGCAACCTATTCACCTTTAACCCACCTTGCATTTTGATACAATACCGAAGCTCGCTAGGAAAAGGGATTGAAGATCAGACTCCTCAATTTCGGTGAGATATTCCGCATAACGCAGTTTATATCGAGATATTCGCGATAGAAACCACGCCGTACTAACCAACGATGTCTCGTTTTTCCGACCAAGTTCTCCTGAAGGTATCAAGTTTTTTTTCAAGCAAATTTTGGACGCTGCTGCTAGATATCATACCCGTAGCATAACTAAATTAAATTCTCATTTACGTTAGATCTTTTCATGTCTCCGGGACGATGGCATATGCATGCTGCGCTATATCTTAAAACGCTTTGCAGTCTTGTCGATGCCGCTATATTTCCGCAATGTCACGATGAAATCTAGGACTAGAGGTTCAATAACGCAAATGTAGGTCTTAGCAGAATCTGCTTAGCTAGGCACATTAAACGTCTCAGTACGAACGTCCTGTCTCTAGCTCCGAAGGAATTTGTGGGAGACTATTTGTATCCTAGCCTCGACGACGATATAATTATGCAAGACGATTTTGACCAGGAGAAAATGCAGATAGAGTCCGAAAGATGTCTCCAAGTTTTGAACATTGCTGTTAAAACTGGGAAGATTACCGACAAGAATCAACTGGTGGAACTGTTTAAACAGTATTTCCCTGATATGATTTACGAGGATGAGCCGCCTACAGAACCGCTAAATCTCATGGTACCGACGGAGCAAGACTTGGGACAGAAGAGTAGCGAGTTTTTAAACTGCCTCTGCAATATACTGTCGGCGTGCCATTCCCATATCGAAGAGATGTCGTCAAATGCCATGGCCTTTCCAATAAAGGCTATGATACCCTCTGGGCGGAGCATTCACTGAAGCACTCTCAGCGGCGTTTATGGTCTATCAATATCCCTGTTTGAAATCCTTCAGCTTTTCCACCATGAATCCGTCCTGTTTAGCGCGTTTCGTAGTCCATCCTGAAATGGGCGGTCACAGTAGCTTTCAGCCTTCTCGTCTTTTCGACTCAAACTACGCCGAATCTATCCTGTATTAGTCTCGATCGGGGAGTTCAGGTCAAAATATTCAAGAACGAGTTTACCGGCAAGACCGACGATGCTTCCTAGCAAGTCACACAAGGCGCGATCGATACCTTAGTCCAAGAAGTCATTCGCGCATGAGCTCAGTTGAAAGCCTCGATATTGGAATCTACGCCGTGGACGCGTACAAAATGGACTTTAGCAGTATCCTAGTAACTCTGCGCAAGCTTACTATTACGGAGATTCAATATGACGATAATAGCTTGCTTGAAACTCTACGGCAATGCAAAAGTATTACAGACCTAACTCTGAGAGCCCTATTGTTATCGGATAAGAGCGGAGTTGCTTAGTCTGAAGTTTGCAATACTTGCATAAAATATATGGTGAGCTAGTTTATTTCGATTTTAACCTCCTCAGCTATACCGCACACATAAAGGAGGCGATGCTTTATCAATTTGGCAACTTGAGCAAGGATTACGGTTTTGCGACCGTTCCGAGTTCCCTCGGGATTACGATGGTTTTGTGAAACTGCGAGACACGGCAATTACGTAAAGGATTGGTTGGGTCTTCCTCAGTGGAAGAAATTGTCGGTAGATTATCACGAAGATTACTACTTAGAAGTCGCCGATGAAAGCACGTGGGATGGCCTTGAAGAAGTCGCAATGGAACTGGATACCGATCGCCAATACGTTTGAAGGAAGTAACGCATACCGGAACAAAGCGGCTCATGGGCCCGGGACCGATATCACTAAATGAAAGAGATCTCATACTCAGATTTCTTAAAAAAAAAAGAGGAGTGATACATAGTTTGCCTGCAAGAGGATCATGTATTTTAGAAAGTGACTTAATCCTACCTACACTTGAGCATATTAGAAATTTTCTTGAGTCCCCAAACGGATTTCCCAATTCAAAGGCTTTCTATTCATATACACCCGTTCCGCAAACATTTAAAGACCAACATTTATTGCTAGTAGAGTCACCCTTGTAGTTTACGCCTTATATGCAATATCTATTGCGTAATTGCTCTAATTTTGCTACTGTTTCTCTAACTTCTAATCCCGATCTTTTAGGGATGTGCCTGTGCTGTGTTGTGAGTTACTTCATGCCCTGCTGTTTAATACAGTATGGAAGCTGAGTACCTTGAGTACGTCGACTTCATTCCAAATTGAATTCACCAATACCGATATCAGAGTCTGAGAGCTCTCGGCATATTCAAGCTTGAATGCCCGTATTCAATATTATTCCAGTCCTTCGTAGTCATCACTCTCAAATATCGCTTCCTCTGATATTTAACAGACAAGAGTTCGCAGTTAGGAAGTTCGAGCTCTTTTCGTCTAGCCGAGACTAGATCTCGAAGCCATTGAAACTCTATATAATCTTCCTTGTATGCAGATATTAAAGGGCGTTTCAGCTCCTCTATCTCATCGAAGTATACCAAAATCTCGTCTGAAATATCGTTTTCGTAACATAAATTTTCGAATTCAAAGCGCGTGAGCTGTTTTAAATATTCCGAGCAGGTCTGGAATGTCACCGCCCAATTGAGCTTGAGGACTGTCCGTCATGATAGACTTAAGAGTCAAAGTTGAAAGGCTGGGGCAACTTTTCAGGATATTAACCAAGCCCCGGAGTCCGATATAAAGATCATGTATAGAAAGGCTTCGCAAGTCATTATGCTTTATGCTGACGAAGAAGTCGTCAAGTAGATAAGTCGAAGTTCGAAGTGCTCTTAGCATTTCATCTTCGTTACAAGGCTCCTAAGCGGTCGAAGAGCTTCCTTCATATTCTCTTTTTTGTCTATTAACTCCTTTGGGTGATCTCGCTGGTGCGGTCGTCAACCATTGAGATTGAAAGTTGCTTTAGACAGGACATGATGGGTGAGGAGAAGAGATTTTCCAATATTCTTGAGTTTTCGCAAGCAGAGTGTTTACTGCCATTCCTTCCTTCTCAACTTTGCCGGCAAGGTAGCCTAAAGAGCTCTCGGGAAAGCGTTGCAGGATATATTCGAGGCTGAAGGAGTCGATTATCTCGAGCGACATGTGCCCATTATTGGCAGAGAAAACACCAATAACGCCATGGAAGCATTTTATTAGTGTTTCATTCCAGATTTGGTCAATTTCATTGATGGTCGTATGCTCGATGGCAATTTTAGCGAGCGTATTATTGCATTGAGAAAGTAGCGCGGATAATTCGTTTAAAAATTCCTCACTACTTTTCACAATGTCCGAATACGCTGGAGTCCAGATCGGCATTTGCTATTGTTTTAGCCCTCTCCTGAATCTGATAAGTTGGTGTTGTGTACGTGTAATAAATATGTTGTACCAAATGCTGTCATTCTGAGTTAGTTGTACTGATTGATTTTCCATGCCTTTGGTGTCCGCAATAGGATTTTCTGTTTCGCTCCTATCGTGAAAAGACTGTTGCGACTGATGGCCATCTTTCCTTGATTCCTGTGAAATGTCGTTTGTACCGAATAAATCAACTTTTCGTCATTATCTTGTGCGTCAGGTCCCACCTTATTAGAGTTTTCGGGTTTTGCATCGACGTCGTCTTCTCCGGCGATTTTCTCGGTGGAAGATCCATCGTCTAGATCATTTGCTGCAGTCTAAATGTTCTAGAGAAGTGAGATACAATTTGGGAACAATCGCGTCGCTTTTATTGTCAAGGATTTAATGAATCTCCCTTTCCAGTTTCTACTAGAGCTTCATTTGCGCGGTCGATCTTTCGCGCTCTGAACAAATTGTAACGTTTCTGAAAATAACGGTCCTACAAGCAGCGAAAGTATTTTGAAAACAAGGCGTATTGGAGAGACATCTTAATCCTCATCGAAATATCCGAAGATCTAAAGCAGAGTCAGAACTCGCAGCGAAAGACGGTTACCCTTTGTCGAAAAAAGGAACTTACCTCAAAAAGGATCTCATTGGGCAGCGACAGCGCAGTCATATTCAGCAAGGGTAGGGGAAATTTTGAGCTGTCCCCGACGCAGTAAATGAATTTCTCATTCGATTGTAGTGTGATAGAGTAGTTTAGAATCTCTTGGATAATGTTCAGTAATAGGAATACGTCTAGAAATAGCCTCGGATAGAGATTTAGGTGTAGAAGTTATCAAGACAGGCAAAGAAAGCAAAGAGAATGTTTTAGATTAACTCCGCTATATCTTGCGTTAAAATCTTATAGAACTCAGGCTTGATCACCAGCAACTTCCAGAGTTGTCCTCTTCCACGGGAAAAGTTTCTAGGCACACGAAATAAACAATAATTTAATTGTCCGTATAAATAAAGTTATGGAGGAATCTTTTGGTCGCTTCTAGTACAGAGCCGAAAGAGCTATCGCAGATTTCCCTAGTTTCTGAATTGTGGCCTGTATCGCATGAAATCCTCTGGGGACAGGCCCTTCACATGATCCCTTTCCAGCTGCAACAACTTCTTCAGATCCTCCATGCAGCGCCGTACGCCACCTAGGCGGACTACCCCTACCAGTATGCGCCTCCTTAGTACCTGTAACTCTTCTAGTTCACTAAAAAGACGTTTCAAGCTATGATTCCAGCCCTGGACCGGCGCTCGCCTCAGATATTGAGACAATTCTTCCTTTTCAAAAACCGGCGGAAAGATCCACAGGCCATGCTAAGACACCGCTCGGTGCAAGCGTACAATACAAAGCAGACGAAGTTATCGAACTGGACGCTGTCGTACGTGTATCTGTACCTGGAAATGCATCGGATTCGAACCTGATTCAGAAGCCTGTCGCTCGTCTAGCTTTTTCTCGAAGGCTTCTAGGATACGGAAGACTCTTTGGAGAATTATTTGGCGGCGCTCTAGAATGGCCTCTACGATATCGATTTTGTCAATATCATCGTTAAATTTTTTTTTTCTTTCTTTCTTTCTTTCTTTCTTTTTGTCAAATTGCAGTGGAGAGTCGCCATGAATATTTCTGCGTACCTAAAATTTTATGAGGTATCAAACCACCACTGATATATTCTTTATCCAAAACCAACCGATCCCGTTCTTCTATTAATTCGTTTTCAACTTCAATGAGCTTAGCCCGTGCCCAATCTCCGCCTCCTCTATGAGCTTTAGCGTCAAACGCTCAAAGTTCGCGTCGAACCCGAAAACCGATCCGATAAACAGCCAATTTATATACCCAGGTCCAGCGAAAGCGTAGCCCACATATTTAACCACGGTCGCGCGATCCTTGCAAGAGCAGTTGCGCAGTCGTACTTGTCACATATGACAGCGAGGTCTTCGAGCTGCTTGAACGTTACTGTCCCGGGCACCCGTACTTCATCGTGCTTTAGGGTATTATCCAGAGTATCATTTCGAGAGTCTCGCAGTTGTCTTCCTTGAGGTTGAGAACATGGAAGATAGTGCCGTCGCTAAGCCGTGCCTCGTAACCTTGCCGGGGAAAAGGCGAGAGAGGGTCTAGCATTTGTTCCATATCGTGAAACCATTCGGAGCGAGTAGGACGCCACGCGTAGGTAGCGCGTCTCGCCTGTGTTAAGCACACCAAGAGGTCACCAAAGGCGCGGGTTGTTCCATGCCAGAGATATCTATATCGATCTATAGTACTCCCCTTAAAGGTTAAAATCAGTCTAGGCTAGAATAAAGGCGCGAAATGCGAAGCGGAATTCTGATGCGAGATCTACCTACATAGGACTCTGTCAAAGAATGTGGAATCATTCCAGAGCTGACGCAAACACTAGCAGGTTCTAGTTTAGTATTCCATAGCTCCGTGGCAACACAGCGCTTTCGTATATCCCCATCGGTTCTATAGGTGCGAGAGTCGGAAAGGGGGTATATCCTCGATATTGGTCTCGTGTGTTCATCACCATCTTCCTGTCAGGTCCAGGATCAGAGTAGGACCAGTCTGAGGCTGATGCTAGAGTAGAGGACGAGATATCTGACATAGGTTTTCTATTGTTTCTGCAGTGTAACTCTGTCCTTCTTATGTTACTACGTCTTGATGATCGGGCGTGTAGGTTGTGTATATCTCAAAATAATCTGAAAATACATAAATATTGTAAGTATCGATTGTAACGAGAAATGAGAAGGGATCAAAAGTAGAAACCTGGTCCTGAGAAAGCAGAACTCGCATATATACATTATATGTCCATCCCGCAACCGTTTAAACCAGTGCAGCATTCACACCTAGCCCCAGAAGGCTTTGGAAAGCACAAGCTGTCTCTTAAATTACATTAGGCGCGTTACCTCCGTAGCTACATCGTTATACTTTTTTGATCTCTGAGATCGTAACAACGTAATCACAAATCCAGGGCTGGTGCATATCTCTTTCTGCTTATGCAACTTGACAATCCGGACGCAATCTGGGCCAAATATCAAACTGCAAGAATTCTTGTCATTACTTTTCTGTAAAATAAACCAGCTCTCGAATTATTGCTACCTTCATTGTCCGAACCAGGCCTTGTCCGTAGCGAGATATAAGCTAGGTACCTGCCCTTAGGCGGGCGTTATGGCTTGTCAGATGAAAGGTCGAGAATAACTGTGGAAAACATGACGAGAGGTATACATCTTCGATCAAGGTGGGCTATGGAACGGTGAATTTATGTCCAGATCCCTTTAAATATATTATATTATATTATACCTCAAGGGATACGTAACAGATACATAAATTCGAGGATAAGGAGCGCTCTCAAGACGAAACTCTACAGAAGGCTCGGGCGAGACGGACGAAACGGCGAGATCGGGTTCTAAACTCAGTAAGCGTTAGACGGAGTTTAGCGTTACTGTTTTGCACGCGGTAACACTGTGCCGCTGCTAGGCTTTAAATTGAGCCTCGTGATATATCTGTTGGCCAACGTCAAAGCTTCTTCTTCGCCTATTAACAGGAAAAATATCCGAGAAACTGATCCTCTCTCGCATAGTATATAATAAGTCTAAACGTCAGACTTGAACGAGCCTTTTGGTTTCTTTCCTCTTATCCTTCTAGCATTTCTCCTCATCCCCGCCTTTTCTAGGTTTTAAATATACCTCCGACCATCGATCATACTTGAGCATCTGGTATTCCACAGTCGATGACTACATTCTACGATATCCCCGCCGGAATCCTGCTCGAGATCTTCATCCATCTCGACTACTTCACGCTGAACAAGATCCGCACGGTCTGCCGCCTGTTCGATGTCATGATCCAAGGCACGAGGGAGGAGACTTGCCGAGATCCTCTTCCGACACATACCGCGGCGGCGGTTCACGCCCAGGCGGCAACTTCCGACGCCAACAATCCAAGCGGCGACAACGGCAATAAAACCGAATACATCTACGAATTCCACCCTTGCATCCCCTTCCTCGTCGCGAAGTACCATGCCTCCGAAATCCAGCTCAGCGGGTCTCTAGGAAGGAGAAGTTCATGGAAGTCGAGAGATCGGCTTCCTGAAATCCGATCCCGAGGCGGAGAAATTCATATCCTTGGAATCAACCACGCTGGGTCGGAACAGGCGCTTTCGAGGGTATACCGGCCGAGAGTTCTGGGCTTCGGAAGATGATCTGTTCAACAGGCTGCCGTTCGTCATCTATTGCGGCCGAAGATTCCAAATGTCACCGTGCGCGAGCTGGTAGAGAGACTGGCTCCTTCTGAACCAGTGCGATCGGCGCGACCTATCATGCACACGCGGCCTCTAAAGACAAAGGCTACGAAGCGCTTCTGTGTATGAACATGTTCGACTGCGGTAACTCCTGCAGGGAGCAGCCCGACTACGAGTTCATGTTTAAAGATATATTCGGCGATGTCGATGTCTGCGCGAGAGTTCAAGAGAATATATTGCCGAAGTGATAGACTGCTTGGACAGTCAGTGGTGGCCTCCCAGCAAGAAAGCTTTAACGTTAATGATCTGGCTTCGCAAGAGTTCGGCGTCCCACCTTACTTATAACGTTTACCTGCAATCTCCGAAATACAATATCATTCCGATAAAGGAGCAACAATACCTCCCTCTGAAACACAGAAACACTCTGCTAATTCGTCGAGCTTATTACTGAACTGAAACTCCACTTTTCAAATATCAATAAGCTATTATCAAAGGATATAAAGCACCTTAGAAGGCATGTGAGCTTCGTATAAGACATTAACATGCTAGCATTTCTCCTTTTGGTCGGTTGCGGCTCTGCTCTGCTTTGTCCCGCCACAATCTCCTCAAATAAGCTAGCTTTCCCAATAAATAAGTTTTATAGCTAAAACTTCGTAATTTCTTGAGTATAAATACATGCCGTTGCGAGTGTTGTACAAATATAAGAAGCTTGTCAATCTTGTAAAGGATAGAGATGCCTGCGGACAATCTATTAAGGGTGCTCAGCCGAATCACGGATCGGCTTTGAGGCAAATCTAACTCCTCTTTAGATATCATTGCATTTATGCACACGGCTTCCAAAGCAGTAATAATGATTCCCAGGCCCTTCGAGAGATCTTCCGGCGGTTTGAATAATCACGAAACAAACAAGAAAAGAAGCGTTGTGGTTAATCCTCGCCAACCTATCTCCTCCTTAATGTAAGTTTAGAAGCAAATAGACGTCTGCCGAAGGAGGTGAATCTATGGTGGGCTCTCGTCTTAGGCGAGGCACCTCGGGAACTGCAGTCTGTGTATGAGATATAAAATAAGCTTACGAAAGGTTCCGCGAAGGTATGCTTCAGCTTCCGGGTATTGTAAGACGACCTCCGTGCCGGTGGCCGATTAAATGGTCGAAACCACGAATGCTAAAGATGTGAGAGTTTTTGGGAGCTCAGGGGCATGAATGGTGTCAGGAAACGTTTGCAAAGTGGATCCAGCAGCTTGTGCTTGTCCCAGAAAGCCTTTAACGTAGGTCCAACCATGAATTCGCAATGCATTATTTGACCACTCAGCCGTATCGTTCGGAGCCAAAAAGGTATGGATGTAAGGTTATTGGGCGACGGCTGTGAGGTATTGAACTCAAGAACAAGGATGCCCCATAAATTTCTCCAAATAGGGAGAACTTCTGCGTCAGGGTTTCTTCCCTGTCTAAGAGGCCTCAAGATCCGCAAATTCAGATTTAAAGATGCCCAAAGAATGAACGCAAGATGAAGGAAGTGCTAATATTCCTTCTGACTAGTCCGTTTCTTCTGCCATGATCGATAGTTAGCTGTCCCTTGGCGACTGATTCTAGAGCGGCAGCGGCTCTGTACTCAGGTCACGCGGAGTGAGCCCATGATAGGACGAATGGCCTGCATTGATCGACAGATCCAAGTTGGTCCCGGCCGAACGATGGATGAGATAACGTCGTTGCTAGAAAAGCACTCGCAAATCTGGTCCGGACAGATGTATCTAGGTTATTTGAGGGCCTCGACTTCCACTTCATTTTCCTCACTTCCCCCTCTTCCATCTTCCCCTCCTCCCTTGCCCCCATTATCTCCAACACTATATCGCTGCCGTCGCTGCCGTCGCTGCCGTCGCTCCCACTAGCACCGTCTATTTCATGACATTATCAGCACCCGATGCTCCTGGAACGTCGGCGCCTCCATCTGCTTCCCTATAACTCCCGTCCGTATAATCTTCCCGGAGACCTCTCCCAGCTTCCCATCCCCGCAGCCCTGGATTTGTCGCCGCCGCCGTTTTGATATTCTTCTTTTTCTTGACCTGGACCACCTCATTGACCTTGCTAGGACCCTGTAGTGTCAAGATTAGGTCATGTTTTGCCTATCTTTCCTACCTCCTAGGCTTTTTCGACCCTCCCGGAGCTCAACTTATGGTCGATAGAATTATAGAGCGCCCTAGGATACTGCAGACAACAGATTCTGCCCAGTAAGTGTTCGTCTCCATGCCTAAAAATAGCTCCGCGATTTTGGCGCCATCCGGGACTATATTTTGAAAGTGAGAAATATCGTTCTCGATGGTTTAACGAGCTTTGGCTAAAGATTGTTCGAGGAATAGCAGTAGCGATTTAACACCTATTGGATGCTTCGCCGCTCCGCCATCGTAGCACGTTAGGGTGACAATATCTTCGGCGAGTGTGAACCGGTCGCCATTAGCCAAAACTTGGCGACATTGGAGCGCCACCTCTTTGTGAAGCAACTCGAAACCTGTTCGATTCTCCTTCGATGCTCTCGTGCTGCCATGCCCAGACATCCCTGCAATGACCGAATCCCGTGCGTAGGTCTCACACGCACGGATAAGAATGCGTGGCTGAAAACCTCGAGAATGCTTTCGACGACGATGGATATCTTGGGTGTATCGGTGATGAGTCAGTGTTGTTTTTCCACAACGGCCGTATATAATCTGAAGAAAGATCACGATACGGTGAAAAGCGTGTAGAGAAGCGAGTTGGTTCTTGGAGGTCGTGCGGGCGACTCGACTGAAACATAAACGTGGCTGGAACTAGCTCAGTCTCACTTGTGGAGCACATTTATAATTCGTTTTGGCGTTCATGACGGAATAGGAAGCGGCCAGCAGCAGCAGCATTCACTTGAATCAATGCCCCGCGCTACAATAAAATCATGTTGAATTAAGTATTTGCATATAGTATATGGCTTATCTGCATTACAGAGCTTGCGAATCGAATTTTCGAAAGTGAAACCAGCTAGACTAGCCCTTTGGATATCTGAACATCAATTTTGTGGACATGCAACAGGAGTCTCACAGGCGTCAAGGCGAATCAATTAACGACCAGAAACATGGCTGGCCTTTTGCATTCAGACGCATTGATGATCACGCAGCCTCTGGTTGGCAGAAGTCAAATGAAGCATATTTAGTTGGACTAATTTAAACTACTGGTTCGAAAACTCTCTAACTTTGACCTATGGCAACATTGTGTTATTGATCTAGATATTCACATCGTTGGGTAAAAGTGAAAGAATAAAAACACACGCTCTTTTTTTTTTTTTTTTTGGTATAGAGTTGAAAGAAATAGCCGGAAACCAGTCTGGATGTGAGAACTGAGATTACTATGAGTGGCTACTGTGTCGAAATTTCCACATAGTTCGATAGGAATATACTACCAAGAGCTTAGAATCCAAGTTACTTAAGCTGACAAAGTTTTTCCCTTTTTGAGTGCCCAACACGACGGAAATACCTGAACATATTTGAAAAAAGATAACAAGCATCACTATAGGGTTTATTTTTGTCGATTATTACTATTAAACCTGCAGCGATCGTTCCTTATGCAGACAAGACTAGGCCCTATGAGTCTCGACACACTTCCTACAGAGCTCCTCGTAGAGGTGTTCTCCTACCTTGGTATATAACACCGAAGACCAAAGTCCGTCCTGTCTGCGCCGATTCAATGATGTCATCCAAAGTAGCACGCACTATGCTCTAGCGGAGAAGATGTTCCAAGTAGCCGCGATACCTGCGGGTAAAAAGACTTTCGAGCACGACCAGTTCGTCTTCAAACTTCATCCTTCCCTTCATAAACTTATAATCACAGCGAAGTCATCCCGGAGACCGACAAAGACATGCTAGCTGCTCTAAAGAACACCAAAGAAGAAAACATCGGCTTCTTGCATCCACTCACCAAGAATTTTACCGTGGCATGAGGTCGACAAAATCGCATCACTCGAATCCGAACACGCTTTTTCCCGCGGTGTTCCGGAAAGGCCGTTTCTCCGCTACGATATGAAAGAGGGATTGCCTTTCGTCATCTGCGGAGGTTCTGGAATCGAAGACGTTACTGTCGGTGATTTATTTCAGTTCTAGTCAAGGATGTTCGACGTCTTTCCACCAAGTTATCATTTCTGTACTCCGAGAGCTTCATGGCCACTGATGACGGCAACTTAGCTAAATGTTTTGGTACAAACGGAGCTGCACCACTGATGCAAGTGCTCAAACGTCTCGGATCTAACGGTTTCGCTGCCGTGGAGATCGCGACGGAGAAGCCGCACGAGCACGTCTGCCGCGGTACGATTATTTCCACACGGATGTATTCGGAGAATGGAGCGGCTTTGGTTATGAGGGTCGATATAAAGGTCCGAAAGTTGCGTTCAAAGGTGATGATAAGAAAGCAGCAGAGAGAACAAGTGAACATCGAAGAATGGAGTGGAAGCAGGCGATGCGCAGGGCTCGCTGGTGGAGAGGTACATGAGAAAAGCGCCGAGATTGAATTAACCTCGAATCTCATGGTGGGTTTGAACATTTTTGGCATTTCATTTCCCCTCTAGCGTTGAGGCGGAGTTGGTCTTCCATCCCAAAATAACCTGAATAGGAAAGCAGCTAGACGACTCTAGGTGGGCTTTCTACCTGTAGGCAACGTGCCAGATGAAGCCTGGATTATAAAAGCGTTTTTCCCATCTGTAAAGAAATCCTTGTTCAGAGGTGAATGCTTTTTTTCGTAGAGATAGATATTAACGCGGATCCATGAGTACTCGATATCACTATACATCGTTACTTCGTGTTCATTAGCCAGTTTTATCCCACCTTACCATTTCGTCCTTGATTTCCTTCCTTGCGTAGTTAAAGAAGTGCCCACCTGAGTTCATACCTTGTATCCAGTGAAGTGTTGCCCAACCACCACGAAGAACCCGTAGGTTGAAAGTATGATAAACGTGGATGCATGTTGATTTCGACAGCGGGAAGTGTTAACATGACAAGGGTGAATGCGGCAGCCTGTATAAAATCCTAGGTAAAAATATGCCTGCCCGCATACTCCACAAATGACATTGCCTGCCGACCAGGAAAATCACGCTGAGAAAAAAAGCACATGCATACAAGATTCCCTGTGTGACTATAACTCTCGTCAATAGTATCTCCGCAACGGACAGGGCTGTGGTAGGAGTATGATCCAAATTCTTTTTTCGGAAATATTATATTCAAAATGTAACGATGTATTAACATCTTGCGAGTACTCAGGAAAGAAGTTAAAGTTCATGGGGCTGTCCTGACGTAAATTCCTGGAACCTGGCACAGAGGATTCATATTTAATTGGAGAGTTTTATAAGTACACAAACAAGTAACATATTATACATTCCACTGAGGCTTTGAGCATGAGTAATGCTACGTCGATTTTGTTATTCATGAGGGTAGATGAGGGCTTTGCCACGTCAGTAACCAATTGCCAGCAATTTATATTTCATGTTGTGATATAACTAAGACCTCTCCATGCAGCTGTATTCTATCAATACGCCTGTCCCTCTTTTCTCTAGTACCCATCAATCACGTCATGATGTCAACGAGGCCCAGCCGTGAAAATCCCTTAGATATTCTGGAGGAGCCTGAAGGTATCTTTCTGCTTCTTCGGTGTATGGTTTCATAATCTAGCTTGCTAAATTTTATATTTTCTGCAGAGGTATCGAGAACGCTCCTTATCGAGAGGAGCGGCCTAACTTGGGCGTTCTCGGTCATCCAACCACTTGAAGTCTCCAAGAGGAGACCGTTTTTGGTGAAAAAGATCGTCCTCGATACCTCCCTGACTTTGGCGCTGTGGCTACAGTGCACGCGATCGATCTGCTCTCTTCAGATACCGTGGATACGGCTTCCACGAGCAATACCGAACCGACGGTCGCGGCAGAAATGGGTAAATTCTACGATGAGACTTGTGTCAACACGCTCGACAGCTACCTCGGAGCCTCGGAAGATAAGAGGAAAATTTACGTTCGGCAGATGGTAATCTCAAGGATGGCTACAGAAGGCTGGCGAGGTTGTGGGAAGCAGCACCAGTACCAGTTACGTTAATGTCGGTACCGTCGAGGTCCAATTTCCCAGGAGATTCCGCTGACGAATAAGTTGACGCTGGTTGCTTTCATTGTCCAGCCTCAGTTCGTCGGTTTGGCTTACGTTAGGGGCGTGGTCATGTTAAGTTTTACGGGAGATCTACCTGAATTGGCCGCTTCGACTTCCGGTCTTGATTGACCCAGTATAGTTAGAATATTCTTCTTCAATATAAAGCTGTAAATAACGATACATCAGTACCACTTAAGAAAAGTCTTAATTAACTCTCAAACATATCTTTTATGAGCAATTTAAAATTCCATTATAATGATATAGAACGTATTACGAAAGAAAATGGTGAATCTTCAATAGGAATGTTAAATACGAAATATACGTATAATTCCCATAGCTGATAAAATCGAACGTTTATTGCGAAAATTGGGATTTACCGTAACAACAGTTTGAGGAGGACGATCCCGCATTTCGCAAGAGTATCACACCTCAGAAAAATAGGGCTACATGCTTATAAGCTTCTTCAGATCACTTCACAGCGTTAGTCTGCAGCGACATAGTTACACAATCAATTAATACTGCACCAAACCAAGCAGATAACTCAAAGTCTAATAATCTCACATTTATTGTGTGGTGCTAAATCTAAAAAGGTAAATTTAGCGAGCCTTCGGAGTCCGATAGCTGTTTGCTTTCTCCCCCGGGCGGGAAACGACGATTTTCCCAGAAGTACCACGGAGATGTTACTGATCAATTGATAGACAGGCGTCCGGTTAGCCCATTGAATTTGCGTCCGAAAGGCTTTTAGTATCACAATTGCGCCGATAAGGCATGTATGCCTAGCGCGATAGTCTCGTCGGTGAAATTTCTCCCCAGCAGAATCCACCGGTATACCTCAAGTATGGAAGGAATACCGGATTCGCGAAGACTATGGCTCAATCGCGCTCATAAATAAACTGGTTTACTGATTCATCGGTCCGGGGATGGCAGAAAATTGAGAAACTAAATTCGGAGGTCACGATGCATCGATGAATTGTCAATCCTCCGAGGAAGCTTCACTATTGGCTTAAGGTTCACGCAAAGATACTTCACAAGCCAAATTCAATCGCAGTAAAACATTCGCATCCCTTGTTTGCAAGGGTGAACAGGACCGCGTCGGCGCGCAGTAGAATTTTTCTCTCAACCCCTGCACGTCTAGCTGCATGCGGCATGAACAGCGAAAAACCCCTCACCTTCCTCAAGCGAAAAACCAACGACGCAACCACCATAACTTTATATAACTATTTCTGAGCTCCGTGTCTCAACAAATTCAGCTCTTATAGCTCAGTTGGTAGAGCGCATGACTAGTACCTTGGCACTCCAATGTCTAGTTTAATCATGAGGTCTCCAGTTCAACTCTGGATGAGAGCATTCGATTTTTTTTTTTTTGTATCGATCCTATCGTACAAAATTTTTTTTTGTTGCTTTGGCCAGCTGCGTTTTCTCAATTCAACCAAACAGACAGATTTCTAGCGTGGAATTTGCCGCTTTCGGCTTCACCGCCGAAGCTCCGCTAGTAACTCGCGGCGCTACCTATCTTCCAAGGTTGCTCGTGTAAACGTCGTCTTTCTGACGTATTACTGGCATCCTTTCTCGTTTGTAGAGTGGGTTTTCGGAAGCTGTTAATTTATAGTATGACTGCTTCAGAATTATGTCTCTCAGTAAGGGTCGCCGCTTATATGATCTCGCTTGTCCGTCTGTTGTTCCTTCCTAAGCTGTCCAGGGAAATGGTTGTTTATCTACATCGATGAAGGGAAATTTTTAACTTCTTCACCGTACAGCGGCAAAAGAGAATTGTCGTTCGAAACTTATTCTTCAAAAGACTAGGTGGCATTTTGAAGACTCAAACTTTAAAAGTTTGTAAAATAATAAACAAAACAGCCGAAAGTATATCTAAAGGCTGATCGAGTATTGCGTTCCACATGGAATTAGGGCTTACTTTGAAAGAGGGTTTAACGAACGACGTACGCCTTCGTTTACGTCTCGTATAAAGCAAAACAAACTGCGTTGCGTAAGTGCGTTATTTTATTTAAATCTACGAAGTTCACAGGTGCGTACATTAAAATGTCTCCTGAGCATGTCCCATTTCCATTCCGTATACTCAAACTTCTTTAGACTTTGCTTCTCGGCAAGAAGAAAGGAGTATATCGCTTTCATTGACTAAATCTTATTGACTAAATCTTAAGTAAAGCTAGTCTCAAGTTTTTCGAAGTATGTGCCGACCCACGTAGAATATCAGGTAGGCTTCATGCGTCTTGGAATAGAATGTAAGATGAACATTTCATAAAGATTCTAAGAATAGACCGGTATACGAGCGCGATTCTAATCACACATAATGAGGATTATTTACATAGGGGAAAAAAAAGGAAGTTCAGTGTCTGAGATTTAAGTAATCCTCTTATAGATGGTTTCCGGAGCACCGTCTCTGAACTATAAAGCTGCGCAAAAGTTAAAATAATAAACAAAATAAAATGAGATAAATACATGATTGACTAGTTATAAAAAAGACTGTATATTATCAAATCGTACCTATATTTGGAGAATATACCGAGAGTCCCGCTTTTGGAAGGAAACCTCAGTGGATACGTCAAGATTAGACTTTACAGGGAACTCTTGCGTTAGTACCGGTAACATGATTTTAGTAGATCTCCCAGCCTCTTCTTCATCGGTTTCAGAAGGTGACTTGCTCTTTTAGAAGAGGTAGTTCTTGGTAGACGGGCCTCCTGTATGTCCTGCGTCCCCTTTTGTACCCAGTTAAGCTTTGAGAAGTGAAACCTGTAGCCTTCAAACGTTCCATGTTGACTCTTTGAATTTTCTTCATAAGGGTTAGGAAGTTTTGGCGCGGTCAATTTTAATTTTGCTTTTAGGCACGCCGCAAAAAATTCATCGGGATTCATTATTAAGCCGGTCTCACTATTCTTATGAGGCCCTTCATGCGTTACTGATCGCGCCAAACTTGCATGGGTTGGAAGTATTGCCTTTTGGAATAGACAAGTCGGCAAGCAACGCAAAATCGATCTCTAATAGTCGTTAATGCGAAGAAGGCGTTTAATGTCTTCGGGTGATGATTTCCTAAGAGTTTCTTGCGTTTCCTGAAACTGCGCTCAGGTCTACGAGTAGTGCTTCGAATATTTCGTCGCGTTACAATATATAGCATTAGCATTTATTTAATATATTACTAACCTAATATTATATATATTTATTTATTACAAAAAAAACAATACGTAATTTATATATAAAATGAACTTGATTATTAAAAAAATTTTACGCCTTTAAATTCATGGATTCTGTCTACTCTCTCTGTCTCTCTGCCTGCCTGTCTGTCTATTTTTTTTTTTTTTTTTTTTTTTTTGATGGGATAATTGCTATCAAGCTTAGCAGCGCATGTCAGTACATCTAATACGGTCTCTTGGGTACGTATTAGTAAGAGCATGATTAATATTAGAGATATTAATACGCTAATACGCGCCTCCTGCTCTCTTTACCATCAACGCTCTATGAATGTTATGATAATATGCGGATGTACTATATTCCTCCGTAAAAAAAAAAAAAAAATGGCGTATAACTCTGAGATCTGGGATTTTTGTCAAGTAACCTATACGCCAGGGGAAATCATTTCAAAGAAATTAACCCCTGGTAGAAATATGAGTAGTATATATTATTATTAGTATAAAACCCATATAATATTATTTACGGCTCAGAATATTACCCATCTGAATAACGGAATACTGCCTGAGTTTATCATTCTACCACTTAAGCTTGGATTGATATATAATTTACGCAATCTAGATCGCTACGTGCCAAGGGCTCCATCCTCGTTTCATTAAAATCTTTAATCATAAAAATTGAAAACAAATTTTTTGTTTCAGGGATAACCTATAGCTTGCCGCGCTTCTTTATAATTTCTGGATCTTGCGGATCACGACTGAGCAAAACGTATAACATCAAGCATAAGTATGAAGAATTGCAATGTGATATGTCTCTCTTTGATTAAATATATATAAGACTGCGACTTTTCGTATTCTCGCCTCTTGCCCGTCATGCTCCCTTTGCGATTATGTCTATGCTAAAGCCACTGCCACACCTAAACTCCAAGCAATACGGCTCACCATATGCACCCCGCCGCTACGTACCCACCGCTACGTAAAAAGGCCCAAAAATAATACAAACGAAAGAATTTTACCAGTCTGTATAATATAACTATTCCTGTACTTAAACCCGCCAGCTATATACGTAAAATATCAATATATTATTATTGTAGGTTCAAACCTTGCAATCGTATATGTGAGCGAAAGGATTTTATGAAGTATAAGATTTAAAATGCACAAGTTGTAGGCACGTCTGCTTTAAATACAATAAGGATATAGCTAGCTGTAACTGCGATAATACTAACAGCTAAAAAAAACATAGTGAAGTTCTTTGTTGAGGGCTTAAAACCTAAGGTTTTAGCCAGATGCAGAGACATCGCGGGGTATTTGGATGGGTCATCAAGGAGAACAAGGTTTATACGCCAATCTTTATTCTATATATTCGATATATATATTTTATATTTATAATACCATAATTATTATTTAGCTATCTTATACTACTATTATAAAGTTAATAGCTTTATATGAAAAAGATAGCGATAGGCTACTATTAGTTTATAAGCGCGCTAAAGTGGACGCGGACGTTCTCGTTTTTTATTTTTTGTGAAAAAGGCTGGCAGATTACAATATTAGAGTGGCTTTACCAGAGAAATAGTTGCAGGGGGGGCGGGGGGTAGAGGACGAGAATATGAAAAGTCAAGGTTGCTGGCTTATTACATACACTAAGAATACTAATATCATGAAAACCAAGCACGGTTCCTGATTAAGCGCCAAACCCCAGCCAGATCGACGATACTGCGCGGTTATTAATGAGAGCTAAGCTTCTTTTAAAGCTTTATACGCCAAACACTACTTACCATTAACTCAAAAGCTTCTTAAAAAAAAAAATTTTCCAACCATAAAACATTTTAAGTTCATCTCACCCCATTTCCCTTCATTAAACACCTAATCCGGAAAAGAAGCTCGGAGGGAGAATAAGCTTTGAAATATTTTTTAGGTTATATTACTACAATTTCCTCGTAAAACGTTTAAGCTGCCGTATACACCTAAGGGTATATATATCACGAAACCACCAGATTTTCTTCGAAATGGCTAATGGCTAGCTAGTCAAAATAATCCCCGATACTATTGTATAAATCTTCCTAGCTAATGTTTTTTATCAATGTGTGTAGCTCATTGCGGTGAAAAAAAGGACTCTGTCCGTGCAGAGTTACGAATCGAAGGTCTTTTTTTTTTTTTTTTTTCGTTCTACTCTACGTTCTACGTTGGAGTGAAAAAAGTACAAAAAGCAAAGGGGGTATAAGTGATGTAACCACTTTAGCCCACGAGAATGCACTCGCGATGTTGTATACGCTGCTCTGCGAAGTCTACGGTGCCTTTGCTACTAGGAGGAAAGGCTCTAGAATGAAGGATTCGAAATATTGAATGGCGGCAAAAGAACGCCATGCTACCTAATGCAATACAGAGTTTATGAAGCTCACGAGTTCCTCGTGATATGTCCTGATGGTGAAATAGACACAGATATTCGGTGCTCTAATTTATTCAACGATTTTCAAAGGCTAAAGTAAAAACATTTAAATACAGGCAGGACAGACTCTTTTTTTTTAAAAAAAAAAAAAAAAAGAAAAGTAAAAGTAAAAGTAAAAAGAGCGTCGCAAGGATTTGACAAATTAGAAGCAACCGGACTACGACCCCCCCAAAAAAAGAATCAAACCAAACGCCAACCCGTTTCCAACCTTCAATAACCACAAACGGCATCCCAAAAGGAAAAAAATAAATAAAAGAGAAACAAAAACGAGAACGATACATAAACCGCGATCACACAGCTTTCACCGGCGGCTGACCGACTGGAGTAATAGAGCCACTAGCATCCCTTTAATCATCCCGTCATCCGTCCTAACATCGCTAAGCCTACTAACCAAACTCGCCGCCGTATCCGTCCTGTGCTTCCGGCTCTTCCAGCTTGCAACATAACTCGGCTTATCCGCCGACTCGTCCGTCTAAACCACATCCAATTAAAGTCTTCGCCTTCTGGCCCGGTTTCCTCCCAACTTCCTCATCTTCTCCAACTTATCCGCAGCTCATTCCCACAAAGCACCCTCTCTCCGGGTCCATAACGCTCTCCAAAAGCGCTACCTGCCGCTTCTCAGATACCAGACCCACCGTTCTTCTTCCTTTCCGTCGACGTTTATGACGGTGCGGTGGTAGGTCCAGTCTGATAGGGCGTCGCTCATCCATTTTTTGCCGGAAGCGGCGGAGAGCTCGACGCGGGCGCGGACGCACGGGTGGATCTCCTCGTTGGTGTGTCCTATCGCACCTGCGGTGGATAACTCCTTCAACCGTTCCTCGTTATAATACTCTCCGGGAGTCCTTATGCTCTTCCCGCGAGCCGTTGAATTCCTTGTAGGAGTTTGTAAATAACTCCGTTGGCCCAGTGACCTTCATCGTGGTCCTTCGGCGGCGGCGCGAGCTCGTCGTCGGGTATTGGTGCAAGTTCTCCAAAAACTCCTCGTCGAAGGTTAAGAACGGCAGGCACTGCTCTACCATCCAGACGAGCGTGATACGGCGATTTCCTGGTCAGGGTAACCGCCGCCAATGTTGGTGTGCACGCCGGGGAACCATACTTGTCTTAGTACTGTGGGCCTGGAGGATACCTGCGGCGCGTCGCTGGAGGAGTTGCCTTTGGGGATGACCTGCGAGGCTGTTACGCCGGACCTCGTGGCGGCCTTTGCGTTTTCTTTGTGGGCGGGGTTGTTCGACGTATCTAATTCGCGAGGTTTCAGGCGCCATAATGTTGCGAGAAGGGACGGCGGCGTTCGTCGAGGGCGAGGCAGTGGAAGGCGTTCTCAATACCGGGGCCGAGGGCCGTGTCGTGGAACCGGTACTTGTTGTTCTGCAGATGGACAAATGTTAGAACGGTGGGTTCTTAAAATCAAACGAACGAGATAGAAAAGTGACCACTTACGACTCCAGTGCATTTCGTAAACCAATTCTCCGGCAAACCCAAGCTCCCACCGTATCCCAGCACCCTACAACCGCGATGCGGACGTCCTTGATGCGGTCCACTGCGTCTGCGTGGCGACGTACTCGTCGTCGCGGAGCTTCATGTTCATGTAATCCCTGTACACCTGCGGAAGAACTCCATGCCCTTTTTCGTGAGGATGCCGATGCGGCCGATTAGACCGGCGAGGGAGCGGGCGGTGTAGGCACCCCTCGAGAAGCCGAAGAGGTAGATGCCGTCGCCGGGGTGGTAGTTGTTCGCCAGGAAGAGGTACGCTTCGCGGATGTTCTCGCTGAGACCCCGCCCGGTCCCGCCGGCGATTAGTTTGGAGATGCGGGAAGCGGCTCCTGAGGTTCCGACGCCATTCTACGGCAGTAAATACCACGATTAGCATCTCAATGTGAGATTGGAACAGAGAAAAAGGAGAGGTTGTCATGCTCACCTGGTAAAAACAATCTGCGGTACACCCTCTTTACTGACGCTCTTCAGCGCCCTCCCGATGCGCGTGACGTTCGTGGGGACTTCCTTATCGCCCTCGTCGCTGTTCTGCCACGTCCCGTCGCAGCAGATGATGATCCGCTTGCTCTGCGGCTTCTTTACGCTCTGTCGACGAAAGGCATCGTCCTGGCTCCTGTGAAGTAGGTACTCGAAAACTCGTGTTGTGAAGAGGTGTTGCTGCTGTTTGAAGAGAGACTGCCAGCTGATGCGGCGGCGTACTGTGGGAAATGTTTGGCTCCGACGTAGAATAAAGCCAGTGAGGAACAGGGATTGGTGATTTTTTGAAGTTTGGAATAGAGTAACGTGCGATGATTGATGAAACGATATACGATTGAAATGAATGTCTATGATAGAGAAGGGGCGAATCCGAAGGGGGATAGTGGGATTTATATATATACTAAAGTAAGTATCGTGGGAGGAGAGGAGGAGGATGATGATGATGATTACAGACAAGAAGGAGGAAACATTTTTATTATAGCAATCAATATAATATACCTCCTTGCACAGTACCTGGGTACATATGTATTCTCGAAACAGGCAGGGAAGGGCTGGGCTGACAGGTACCTGAGTATCTGATATGATATTCGTTCGGTAGCAGCGTATGGTGATACAGGAAATGGCAGTGTCGACCCAGCGAATTGGGGGGAAAAAAATAATTACATTTTTGTATTTTTATCTTATTTATTTCATTTAATTTATTGATTTATTTGATTGTTTATTTTACATATTATTCTCACCATCTTGGTCACTGCCATATGACACTTCTTTCTACTTCGTTCTCCACCGCCATGCTCGCTCTCAATCTTACACACACCCCCTCACGATCCCCTTGTCCTACAATTCAAAATTGCACCGTACCCTTGGCGTCCAAATTGCTGATATTACTGATAATTCAGCCTCCGCAGGGATCAATCCCTCCTCGAAGCCTTTCTACTTACTATACTTACCTTTTCGTCCTGCTTCATGAAAGGCAACCCCGGTTCCCTTACCCTTTCGGTTCGGAGAACCCGCGTTTAGTTTGTCATGAGCTCGACGTCGACGGTGTGCGGACGGGGTAACGGCTGTCGCGCGGTCGCAGAAGGCGAGATTGTCACTATCGAGGGAGTATCTTTCGAACCGAAGGGAAAACCTCGGCGTGGTCAGATCCTTGGATCTATCTTCGCCGCCTTTGGTGAGAAGGAATTTACCGATATCCCTGAAGAAATTTGCTATTTGGTCCTCCTCATCCCATCTTTTCGAATTTCATGCGTAAGGATCGAACGATATCCTTGTCGATCGAAACATATAAGGCAAAATTTTCACACCGCTGGCACCTGTTTCCTTTCCGTTTTCAACTGGACCCTTCTGCTTTTCCGGCTTGTTGGTGATGGATGATTAGTATAGGCTAGCCTCTATTTGTCGGCTTGCAGAAAAACTTTTTTTTGTGTAACCCCTGCGGAGTTCAGCACCCAGCCCTCCTTAGGCTTAAGCTGGCCAACCACGGTCAACCACCAAGCGGCCTTTTCTTGCTATTTTTGATAGGAACTTCTGCAAGCGCAGCCTATTTTAGAATACAACCATCAAATTTCTAATGTAATGACACCACACCGTTTCTGTATTCAGGTCGAAAACGGGCTTTCTATTTCATAAGCTCGAAACGGAGTCATCGACAGGTATGTGCATTTTCATGGGTTCTTATAAATCATCAATCATAATGAGGCGTGAGAGAGGCTCCCGCGAAGATTGGCCAGGAAATCCCTTCCGTTTCTGGGAGACATCTGAGATAAGGAGCTAAGTAAGATATTCGGGGTTCGTGCGGAGCACCCGATTGACCACAACAACGAAGGTAAGCAGGAAATCAGGTTTTTCTCGACGGGGGCGGGAAAAGCGTGTGTCAAATACATGTTCTTTTTTCGAAGGACTTTTGGATAGACGTTTTCTTTCAGCGGTCGGATACGCATCACTTTTTTTTTTTTTTTTTTTTTCCCCGAAAATCGTCAAGGGCGCGAAATTGCCACGAGAGAAGCGAGAAAACGCTTGTGATGAACAGGTCTTCGACTTCGAAAGAACATTTCGTCTAAAAGGACTACGGATATTACCGTTCTGCATGCCAGATTTTTCAGCGAAGGGAAGAGCTGAAGAAAAACCGCCCTGGAAATACACTAGCGCTAGCGGCCGTATAATTGTCTAATGCCAAGGCTGTTCTTGACAAAATCACGCTACCAAAAGTCACAAGAGCTTGTTTTTGTAGGGCTGAAGGATATTAACACTTTTCAGCTTTGGCGGTCAAACCGGTTTGAAAAGAGTTTCGATATATTTGATTTAGGAACAGATATAAATTTTTTTGGTGAATTGCTTGAAACGATACAGCATAAGTCCCGGAAACTTAAAAAAATAACACCTTCCATACATATAAGCTTCTTCGTTTTACTTATTATGCATTCGCTAGATGAGCTCCTATTTGATGTTAGAGGCTTCTGCAAGGGCCGAGAGGCTGAATGGAACGCTCTGGGCCTGGATATATAGCTGACTGGCTGCTTCTCAACAAATGAAAACCAGATCCGGACCTTGCTACTACTCCCTCGAATCCAAAAGCTCGTAGATGGCCTTGAGCTCCGGAACTTTCCCCTCGAGCTCGTCCCTCGTTTCACGCCAGACCTGCTCCTGCGCTTTGAGGCCGCTGTTCCTGTTCATGAAGGGAGGGTAACTAACATTACAATATCAATCATTAGCAATCTATATTCTCCTACCTCTCCAAAAGATAACGAACGAGTGGAGTTAGTAGAAATAAAGGAAAAACACTTACGGCGCAGTGTGAAAATCCATCATAATCTTCCGTGACCCTTCCCATCCGCAGAAACACCATTAACAAGCGCCGTCGCACCGATAAGCGGATCCCTCGCCCCCAAATTCATTATCAAACGCGGGATAAGCTTCTCTTTATTCGATTCGTAAGCCCCGTCCACGCGGATCCCGGATCGGCGCTGTTAATCGTAACGCTCATACCCGTCGCCGTCGCGCGCGCCGCTAGCTCGCGCGCGAAGTAGAGTAGTAATCCCTTCGAGCGTCCGTACTGGTGTCCTGATCCAACTCCCGCCTTTATTATTGCTCATCTTCTTAAGGTACGATCCGGTCTTCGGCACGCCCATGGTGAAGCTCGACGGTATATCCCGAACGTCGTGACGAACGTTAGCACCGGCGATTAGCATTCTCCGGCGACGACTTCAACAGCGGCAGGAAGAGCAGCCCCAGCAGCGCCGTAGAAATAAAGTTAACCTGCACGGACGTCTCCCACCCTTGCGGCGACTCCCTGCGCTTAAAAGACAGTATTCCGGCCGTCATGAGCACGTGGTCTAAATGCTCCAGCTCCTCCTCGCCTTCTTCGCTAGCGCTGGCAGTCTTCGTAGTCCATCATGTCGACGCGCCAGACGAGGATGTTCGGATCGGTTTCCCGTCGGCTTTGAGCTCTGCTTCGATGGATTCTTTGACGGGCGCGCAGTCCATCAGGTCGACCAGGACCAGCGTCTCGACGTCGGCGCGCGAAGATTCTGGCGGCGCGGGAACCGAAGGCGCCGTTGGCACCGGTTACCATGGCCGTGCGGCCTTTGTAGGACGGCGTGGTTACGGTGGGCTTGTTCTTGCGCTGCTGGACGAGTTCTGGTAGGGAAGTATTCGCGGAGGAAGAGCGGGATGCCGATTGAGAGGAGCACTGCGAGGAGCGCGATGCCGACGCCGATGGCGAGGTAGAGGGTTCGGGTCCTCCATTTTGGACAATTGACGATTGGGGGTTGTTTGGTGGAAGTTGGGGTGAATTGGGAGGAATTCGTTGGAGAATTGAGGTTTTAAATTTCCACGCGTTGACGTGTGTAATTTTTTTTTTTTTTTTTTATGCTGGGAGCTTAACCCCTGTGCCGGGAAGTTTCGGCCCCGTTCAACCGACAGCTAAAGATTTTTTTGGGGGAATTTGAGCGTGCAACTACAGCACGCACTAGGAATACGCACCAACCATCACGGTATCAAGCAATAAGTACCTATACTGATGTTGTGAATATATTTGAAAGCTATATTCAATACTATCCAGATATAGATAGGTAGTTTCAGTATCTTAAGCAAAAAAGTAAAACTGTATTTCTCATCGAGAGAAAAATTTTCAGGTGACGTGAATGAAAAAAAAAACCCCTTATTCGCCGCATCGCGTCGTGGAGCTGAAGCTCGGATTCGCAGTGAAATATACGCTAACACTTCCAAATCTAACGCTTTGGTTCACTACTTGCATAGACACAATTGGATCACTAATATCTACTAAGTACTCAAACTCCTGAAATCATTCGGCGCTATTATCCTAAAATCCTCTAAGATACCCTTTTATAAAACCTCCTCTCAATCGCACTTGCGCACGCCACGTTCTCCGCCTATCGACGTTCTTCGTAAGCTAACAAAAACGACCGGTTTCTTCGTATAATTATCCCTCAAAATACCGATATCGGCCCATTTAACACCCAAGCGCGTTGCGTAGATTTCCAAGTCCTTCAATATGCTTTCGAATATACCGTCGCCGGATCCTCGTCAGGTAAGGGTAAGTAATCTGGCGCTCGGGGTTCGAGGGAAGATTGGTTGGGTCCAGCTTTATTCGGAAATCTAGTTCGTCTAGGTCGTCGATGGTGAAGTTGTATACGTGACACCAAGGCGCGATCGTAGCGCGGGGCGTTACGTGCCGGGATCGCAATATGCGCTCGAGGCGCTGGAACCGCTCGGAGTCTTCGGCGGAGTGCGGTCTTACTGCGAGGTCATCCCGTCATCTTTCTCAAGGAAATGATCGCCTCGAGCGGAGATGGAGTAAGAAAAGGAATAAATGGATAATACGGACTATTACCGAACTTTTAATATATATTGAGCCTCATTGCGGATACGGCGACATCTGATTGGATATGGGCGATTGCGGTTCTGACTCCCACGATATCCAAATTTCGGCCAGAACTCTTTTTTTTTTTTCTTTTTTTTTTTTCTTTTTTCCAAAAAGAAATTTTCCGCTATATTTTTTCTCTCGCTAAAATTGAAAATAAATTAGCAAACTTGAAATAAATAGCAAATAATAAACAAAACGCACAACAAATAACAAATACTAGTATACTGTTCAACTTGGCACTCATCGAGCCACTCATCGGTTATAGTAGTATAATCATTACGCATGCATCCATTAAAAGTTACGTTATTCGGCGGTGATACATTATAGCGTTTTGATTGCCGATACCTGATATTAGAAGCGTTAACACTTGCTTTCGCCCGCGAAAGCCCTCAATACGGCCACGGCCCTTTCAAAGCGGAACGCGATCTATCAATCTAATATCTTTACAAACTACCCAATACGAGGGCGCATAATCTACATGCCTTATACGTCCTGAATACGAACGATACAGAACGTGACATTTCGATCTCCGACGTTTCAAAACCGTATCCCATCAAATCGCCTACTATATGAGAAAAGTCATGAACATCTTTCGTAGTGATTGATATACCAGTACCATCCACACGTGTATGCCGATATTATCGTAGAAAGCCGCTTGGAACCAAATCAATTATAATACCTAAGTGTAAACGAAGACTAAAAAAAAAAAAAAAAACGGGCAGCTGATATCTTCAAGTTATCAAGAACGTCTCCAATATCTTTCCATACACCGTGCAATATCGAGGATGGTACATAAGCAATGGAGCAACTAGCGAGCTGTCTCGAGACTACGAAGATGGACAACGGAAGACGTAGAGAAAAGAATAAGGCTATATTAAGAGGAGCTCAACTCCGAGTCGGGCCTGGTTGAAGACTGTAGTTCACGTATTGGCTTAATTCCATTGAAGACTAGCTTGGCTCGATAAGGCCAAATGGTGGGACTCGAAGAATACGTCGCTTTTCCGGTTAATCCCGACAGGTGCTAGAATGTCGGAAATATCGCGCCTCAAGTGACGCTCTATCTTTCGCAAGTATCATAAAGAGTAGAAGTATATCGTCGAACAGTATATAAAAAGAGAAAGATGGCAAACGAATGTTTCACCAACCTCCGATGTCCGCCTCACTAAAGTCCGCCGATGGGCAGTCGCGTCAACGAGCGAAATCGTAAAGAAGCTAGAATTAATTCGGTATTTTAATCAGAAGGGCGTTTGTTCTCGAAAGAAAATACACGTAACACACGTGTCATCCTCAAACGAAACGGAAGATAAAATAGAGATCCGGGTGAACAAGGGCGAATCATTTTTGAGAGCCGAACGTTCGGCATGCAGTCCAAATATTCGTAACTCGAGTTTCATCGTTTCTTCATAACGCGAATGACAAAAGCATGAAGAACTCGACTCCACGCCCCGAAGAACGCCTAAAAATCGCTTGCAGAACATGGCGTCATATCACTCTATGTACCGTGAAAAGACTCGAGTTAGTATACTTGATAGAAGATTCAGAGAATGCTGCATGAGTATCGAGCACGATAGACTACAACGATACACAGTCTTATCTGATTGTATTAAATTTATGATGATTAATAAACGGCAAGAACGGGCGGAGATGAATCAGTCCTCTCGGTAGATTGCGAGCAAGCGGGGAAGAATAAGCGAGAGATGTGGAACGAAGCATGAGCTCACTCGCGAAAATCGCTAGCATAGCCGTCGTCCCAGATGTAGCTTGAAAATATTATTTACGGGTTCCACACGCGATATTGATACCACCATTCTTTATGAGGCTTGAATGCAGCCTAAATCGCCCACACGGCCCGGCGATAGAAGCTTGAGGTTATTTACCCAAATTTAACCCTTCACTTCCTTATGCTGAGCCACGATTACACTCCCAGTAACTTAATGTACGGATGATCATGACGCAAGATCGGTGCAGAGAAGCCTTTATAAACACTTACTTCGAAGAAAGCCTAGGAGTAGTCGTCGGATTAATGCCTATCGGATGAAAAGTTTCGAAGCGGGACATACGTAGTCGTCAAAAGCCAGAGTATTGCTCGAATCACGTCAGCCTCGTATAGCCTGTCCAAGTTGTGGCGATGATTTATATGAAGATTGTGATTTTGTTTGATACGCTGGAAACTACATACGCGAGGATTTAGCCTTTTATTAGTTAAGTAGGGACGTTACTCTTCGTAGGACCTCAAGAGAGAGAGCGGGAAAAAAAAAAAAAAGGGGGGGGGGGGGGGATTGTAATTCGTTCCATACCACTAAGCTCCTTAAGTAGCAGTATTTAAATCAACTGTAAAAGATCTTACAAAAAGAACGGTAGTAAGATTGGCACACAAAGCAACCGACTCCACGAACAACATGCTACAACTAACTTGGCCCCCCCACCTTTCGAAAATAACTACTACGAACACTAAGTACAAATCTCACGCCTCGATCTAGTAGTACTATCATAGCACGTATACGGCGAATGGCTCGCGATTTATATGCCCTATATACCACAAAATAGCCCGGCGTTCTGCCCAAACGATACTTCAGTGAAATGGAGGAGTGCACAAACTAAAAGTTTGACAATCGTTCTAATCTTAGGCCTTGGGCGCGATCATTGCTTTCTTTAAAACGAAAACATGATTAATAAATCCGCGATATCGATAGAAACTATAAGGAGCTCTCCGCATAAAGAAAAGCGGATCATCTACAAAGCCTCGCACGTCCTACGCACTACGATACTACAAGAGACGGAAATCACCTAACTTTGTGCAAACCGATCGCGCGATATATGAGGGAAGGAAGAAGTGCGCCGTGGTGATATATTACCCAGAAACTCTTAAATCCGAGACCAAAGTCGTCTTACCATAGACGTACTAGGTGGTGCTTGAATTACTCTATAAATAGCGAGGAAAGTTTCGGAAGCATGGCCAAGTCAGATTATATTGTAAATATATTACCAAAATAGTCTCACGGAAGAACTCCTCATTCATAAAACATTTCGATGCTGAATGGTAATGGAATGAAGCACAGCAAAGAATCAGTCTATATTATTAGAAATTTAACGACGAAGTGGCTCATTAAGGGACACGAAATCATACATGTTGAATTTCACTTGGCCTTGACTTCGTTTGTGTAGAAACCGAAGGGACGGGCATATATCGCTTTTTCTCAATTAATTCTGAATAAATGCTTAAAATGCGGAAGATATCCGTCTCAAGGGCACGTAGCTGGCGCCCCCTTTCCGGGAATATGTATTACATTGTATTCAAGATATAAATGTAACCTTTTCTATATCGTAAAAGTAGTAAATTTTCTTTTTCGTCTAGGCATTCTAAACAGAGAAAGACGAAATCATACATGTTGAATTTCACTTGGGCCTTGACTTCGTTTTGTAGAAACCGAAGGGACGGGCATATATCGCTTTTTCTCAATTAATTCTGAATAAATGCTTAAAATGTCGGAAGATATCCGTCTCAAGGGCACGTAGCTGGCGCCCCCCTTTCCGGGAATATTGTATTACATTGTATTCAAGATATAAATGGTAACCTTTTCCTATATCGTAAAAGTAGTAAATTTTCTTTTTCGTCTAGGCACCTTCTAAACAGAGAAAGACGAAAAATCAGAGTTCCTTACGACTTTCCATATTTACCTAACCAAAATACGACCGACGAGAATCTCATCAACGAGCGAAACAGTATAACGACTAGAAAATTAATTCGGCGTCTCGGTTCTGGAATCGGGTTTGTTTCCAGACAAAGCATATGCCGTGTATTTATTCATTCAAGGGGGAATACCATACTTCTCTTGATCAAGAGTTGGAGGTTTTCGATAGTCGACCATTTGGCATGTAGGCTAAAGTCCTGGCATAATTGGGAATTTCCTAACGAAGACGAAACATCGGATAGTTTTTCAATACAAGAACGGAAAAATGGCTCGTACATCAATATTTTGATACTGATGATGGACCATAATGCTTTTTATGGTTTCGACAAGCCAGAGATACCCTGTCTACAAGCACACTTATCGGGCAATAATCGTCAAGAAAAGCTATATGGGAATTGTCCATAATAGAGAACCGTCAATACACGCTCGCGTATCATCGACTCTTTTTCCGCATTTTCGCCGACGGATACGTAGTAATATGAGCTGAGGTCAAATGCTTGAGCTTGCTCTCTCGGACTGCAAATGTAACTACTCCAGCTTCTCGAACGAAACAAGCTCTGTGAATTAGATATCTTTAGATACTACAGCGAGTATTTTAATCGGAAAAGCGCAATCGCATAAAGTTTGTTTCACTTCGAGCATTCTCCATACAGAAAGCCATTTCTTGAGATCTTCAAATGACTTGACTCTATTCAAACCAATTCAAAAAAAACACATAATGTCGTATACGCCGTTACTTTCGCAAATGTAGTTTCTTCTGCGTCCGCCCACGACATTCTCCGAAGATAGAAGATGCCAGGAGTTCTTTAATGATATTAGAATCCGCTACTCACTCCATAGATTTTCAGAAACTGTAGTAAATGAAATATCAAAGACCCCTTCGATACTAGTGATATTGGTCAAAGATAGAACCCTCCCATAAGCCTTGAAATCAGATGGGGAGGTAGACAAGTGCGATAGAATCACGAAATCCGGTCATGAAGAGCTCTACCCCGAACCTCGAGAAGTCGACGCGATATGATAAGTATGAGTTTCCAAGAAGAAAAATTTGGCTCCGAAGTCAAACGATATTATTGTAGAAGTGTGTGGGTTGCTTAGTGTCCCTCATCGATATCACCATTGCATAGGTATCTGGAAAATATCGAAACACCCATCCCAGGCGTCGGAAAGCCGAAAAAACGTAGCTGGCAATTATCCTCCGCGAATGCTGCATAGGTGATTGTGGCCAACATGATTAAGTCGTATAAGTAGGTTAGCAAACAGGGAAAACTAGGCACTGTTCCAAAATCCAATATCAACCACACGGAAAAGCGGCCCCTTGTGAAATTTGACGGACGGTGATTTTGGTGCATTTGCCTATAACCGTGTAATCTTCCAAGAGGCATACCGTGAATACTAATGTGTGTCTCACTCATCAGACGCACGGTAGACCGTCGGAGAAGGTCATAACTCCTCATTAAAGAGACGCCAGTAGTATTCGATAGCGTATCCATCCAACACTCAGGCCAAAAAGCACACTTCCATTTCACTCTTTCCTCATTCACGAACGCCCAGACTAGGAAAAACAGATGAAACTCAAGGCAAAGGCTCAGAAAATAGCGCAATGTTGTACGTAGAGAACGTATAACGATCTAGTGTTCACGCGGGCGCATACTATGAGTTCTTGCCTTTTCCAGAGATCAGACGCCGGAACGTGACGTAGGGGATTACTTGGATAACCTGAACGAATAAAGTTTGTATTTCCCTAATCAACTTGGCTGCGGAGACTAGGATAGAAAAATGGGATCGGAGAAGTAGAGACAACGATGGAGGCGGTAGAATGTTTCCCACGCGCACGTCGTGATCAATCTTGGAGGTATACTTGAGAAGTAGAGGAGAATCCCACGCGCGCTCCCTCGGCTGGTTGCAAGATACAATTCAACATGGCGCTTGAGGAATATTCACTCATACTAGTGGATATCAGTCATAAAGGTCCAAGCTTCCATATATAGCGAAAAGAAGTTTAGAGGTAAAATCGGATGTGAATACACCCACGAGCGAGGATAGCATTTTAAATAATTTTTAACAGAATAATACTATCGAGTTCCCCCAAATATAAGTAAGGCTCCTCCGCTGCAACTCGTATCAAGCTCACAGTCTTAATACGTATATGGAACTTTATTATCGCGCCGTCAATAGTAAACAGTACCTTTACAACCTAACTCAACACGGATGTCGCCCTCCTAGAAGGTACTAGTGCATATATATCTCAGGACCCATGAACCGCCAGCTCATGTGTTCCGGCAAACTAGTAATTGTGGAGGGGCCCTTCGGCTAATTTTTGCCCTGGAAAAAATAATATTCTCAATTTTCCCCCCGCTTAAAAATTGAAAAATAATTACGAACGAAAGGGCAAAATTATAATAAGCAAGAAATAACGACAACGCACAATTGAAAGGCTACAGTTAACTAAATGCGCGCTTTATCCAAATACCAGAATGAACGGCTCTACCATAGATCATTCTCTCGGTATAGTACTCAGCGCTCTACGTTTTCGTCAATGACACACGAAGCACGGCCTGCATTTTGTTCGGAAACTGCCAGTTATATAAGTTTATCTAAGAGTTAAGCCGCTGCCAAACCTCGAACGCTACCACTCCTTCTCATAATTAAGGGAGGTTAGTAAAAATAATGATATCTACAGAAACTACAAGCAAAGCGTAAAACAATAGGGCGGGAACTGCCAGCCTCCTGCCTATCGGATGAGCATCTTCGCATACAGAAGGTGACATTTCCCAGCCTCCGAATGTACCCGACGTTAAACGGTATGCGGGCCTGCCACGTGATATGACAAAGTGGCGTCGAGGACGTTCACCCATCGTATCCAGTCTCTCTATCTCTACATCTCATAACTCGTATGAAGACGCCTAGACAGTTCTCAAACGCACCGCACAAGTTCTCTGGAAAAGCTGTAGCGCGTATGATCGATAATAATACCGGAGAAGAAGTATTGCGAAACTCCCCGTAAGGGTATGAATCCCAAACGATAGTGGACTAAGTAGAACAAGGAATGAAGCTATATTCAAAGGATCCCAATTGCCGAGTCGGCCTCTGCATCATGAGAGCAATTATTCATGCGTATTGAATTCCACTTGGGGCTAGCTTCGTTCCGATACAGTTTTCGGTATATATCGCTTTCCCCAACTAATCGTGTTTCGTTCATAGAGACCGTAATCAGATCTTACGTCTCATAAGAACGCAGGCAGCACTCATTTTCCCAAACAGTGCATAAATTTCTTGCGTTTGCTTGATGGGCCAATAAATCGGTAACACTGTAAATAAGGACTACTACTCACTCTGATATGTCGGTGATCAAAATATTCACATGCCTTTTTTGAACACCGCTTACCCCGCTCATAAGCTAGAGAAGAGTTTGATGTATCACCAGAATTCGTTACTCACATATGTATTCGTTCATTAAACTGAAAGGCCAACAAGGGCTCAAATACTCCTCGATGGATAGATGGGAGGAATTTTCGATAGACGACCGTCCAACGTACATGTGGAGGTTATTTCCTTTTAGATCTTTTCAGTACACGCAATAACCATAGCCGAGAAGTACGACAGACTTTGACCCAAGAACAAGTTATACGGGAGAAGGTGTTATAGCGATCTTTAATTTCTGAAAAAATGAGCGAAGATCTGGCCTGCGCTCTGGCACTTGTTGGACAGCAGACACGAGAGAAATATACGGGGAGCGTCTATAACATACCCCCTTCAATGCACGCTCGTATCATATCAACTCTCCCTTCAATGCTGAGAATAATGGATAGAGGTGGGAAGGAACGGGAAGTTGATATCTCTTCTCTGATAGATTTCGAGGCAAGCGAAGAGAATATACGCAAGAAATATAAGATTCGATGAGCAAACATGAAACTCGTTATCAAAATGCCTGCCGAGGTAGCTTAAAAACGTCTGGGAGCCGTACGTGCGATATCGATGCCACTATTTCCCACGAATCGTTGGTACAATTTCAATCAGGACAAAGCCCGAATGATAGTCACCTATGATGGGTTCTAAAAGTCCTCTCGAAAGAGAAATCGGGGATAGTAATCAAGTAGTGTTTATCGGATGAGGCTGCCACCTGCTCATACTTGATGTCGAATCCTAGAAAAAAATTCATGGCACCGTACACTACAAGAGCCTAGTATAGTTCATCAAGAGTGCTATCGCCGTTCCATATGAAGCTCGTGGACTTTATTCGTCGCGTCCGGAGCTGGATAAGCGCTCTGTTGTTGTGGAAGGATACTACTACCGAACTAACTTACGAAGAACAGTTTTCCTCTTTCTTTATAGGACACGAGCTATAGGCATCGTAGAACAGCGAAAACCCGCCGGCGCATATTGTGCAAGACTCAACTACGTGGGCACGGAGCCATTCGCCATACCGGAAAAAGTAGAAGAATGAAGATCTGAACAATGCAGACTAGAGTACAAGCCTGTAGTCGAGAAGGCCGCAATAGCTTGGATTAAATTAAATAAGAGCACTGAGGTCCCGGAACATACGGATCCAAAAAATACGATAGAATTTAATGAAAAGCCTCAAAAAATTGTGCAAACATGCCACTCAAAGAAGAGCTTCATAACGCTCTTAAGCTCGGAGGATGCCATAGTATGATGCACGCAGCCCTGTGTGACATTTCTAAATGGCAGACGTCGAAGAGGGATAGAGGGGATTGCGCAGAATAAATAGAACCAGTGAGGCAGTTTCGTCGTTGACAATTCTTTCGTAGTTTTGTCGCAGTGTAGATCGTTAATAGAAGAAATACAGGCAACGACGAATGCGGAATAATGTTTTCTCGTACATAGCGCACTAATCGACAAAGATACAGCTGCAGAACCAAAGTGACCGTGTGCGAGCTCCAAATGAAAGCCACTCTCACAATCACTGGTAGTAGTAGAATCAAAGTGAGACTTTCATCAAACTTGATACTAATCTTATCGTCTTCCGGCACTAATGGCGTAAACCTAGGCGATAGAAGTCTTAGTTTATTTCCGAAAATTAAGATCTCGTATTACAAGAAACCGTGATAGCCATCAATCGACATTTATCGGATAGGGAAAGGGAGTCATTTCATATTTTATTTCTTAAACGATCCGCGATTGACGCGATAAGCTCTTATAAACCTTCGAAATCGAAATCTTTCGATATCAAGCTCGTGACCTTGCTTCGTCACATCGGGACTTGGAGACGCACTGCGACCTCCATAAGCATACCTCTACAAATCGACCTTACGGAGAAATTGCCCTCGTAGATAGATATGCGTCGACCTTGGGGCTCGTAGAAACCCAAAACTGCGAGTCAAACGATACATCCGGACACTAAATAATTGCTAGAGCGTCCTTCATGGATATGGCAAAAATAAAGGACCTAGAGTTATGCAGCTCCCGTTCGAACGAACATTCAAGCAGTATACTCTTCCTCAGGCGAGCACTACGATAGCTCCCGCTCCGTAGGAACGTTGAACCTCCAGGCTATTGGTAATTCAGATTACTCGACGAGGGCGACTTTTGGGAATAAGTCTCATAGCTGGAGCTTTCGATAGCACATTATTCCAGTTCCAAAGCCCCAGCTTTACATTTTGCCAGAAGTTGGACTGTGACTGGTTAAGAAAGACTATTCTGACTTTTACCATGATGTTGTCATAAAGGCTATCTGAGAAATCCAATGCGCGCTCGTGAATTACCACAATATAAATCCTTGAACTTGGACAATAACGGTCGATATTTCTAAAAGACTAGAAGCTGATTGACGCGACCGTGATAATCATTTGGCTACTTGAGTGCAGGAGCGTCCATAAAGTCTTCGAAAGAACATTAGGGAGATCAATAAAATCTCAGTTATCACCAAAGAAGAGGATACCGCCATAGTTTCATCCACGCGCTACCCAAATGCAGGTACAAAGCAGCCTGAACAGTCTAATAACCCGCCATACTTAACTCTGAGCCGTTCCAGTAATCCAAATGCCGTCGTTCTGTGACGACAGCTCACCGAAAAATGCGTAACAACAAACTGCAAAGAATCGATGAATACTTTACCCGGTCTGGGTGAATACCTGGCACTGTAGCCCGTATCACGAAGACACGAGATCTTGCAGTTCTCAGATTAGCCTTTCTAAGTTATACATCGTTTAAAGCATTTGTGTTGGAGAAGTTTTAGCAAGGCAAGAGACGGACTGCATCCGCCTTGTCCAGATCACGATTCGTAACAGCAAACAAGCTACAAACCTTGGTTTCTCACCAGAAATTAGGCAGAAATCAAACACCCGAAGGATAAAACTGTAGAATTGCAACAGCTACCAACTTGAATATCAATGATGTTAATTATGAGGAACCCTCAAGATGGGCCTTTCGAGTGCGGTGAAACCGATTGCCGCCGTTGCTATTTCGTATCACTTTCTACTAAAGCATCAACATCAAAACGAGGCATCACCAATGCCTGAGCGGGAATCGCAAGTTCAAGTATCCATCAACGACGCGATGCTGATCTCATAGCAGAACGCTACGCTGAAGCGACTCGTCAGAACATCGCCGGTCTTGCTAGAATAACGATATAAGCAATAGACCGTTGGCCTGTGCGGAACAAGACGATTACTTGGCGTTAATTCACAACGCAAGTCAGCCATATATTTCCACGCTGTGGCGCACTGTATGAAAAAACATACGTAACTACACTGACCTATGGATCGCAAAGCTGTTTCTCATAATAAGCAACAATACTCTATCTGTAGGGAGCGCGCTCCTCGCGGCGAGGTAATAAGAGACAGCGTACTTGAAACGAGGTAGTCACAGATATCCACTAAATTCTGAGTCCCGTTCCTTTTGAGATAGCGGCGTGAGACACAGATATGATAGAATTCAAGCCGCGGAGTCGCCACAATGACAAATACAAAGGATATTAAGGCCATGCTCGGCATCCAGTCCCTAGAGCAAGAATGATGAGCGTGATAATTCTGCATCTTGTACTTACGCAAGAGTCTAAAGCGACCAGTGGCAATAGCAGAATTCGACGTACCGCGGGTATAGTTTTCCGCCGGACGATTTTATTCAAGATTGAAAAGGCACCACGAACCTTTAGTCACCATCTTCTAGAAAAACATACGACGTGAAACGTTCCGCTAACAATACCACACCGGAACAAAGCGTCGCTTCGAAGTCGAAGAGATTTTATTCAGAAGTCCCGCTCTGCATGCATCCGGACCATCCTGTCACAAGTAAACACGGTTCAAAATCGAAATCAACGCCAACTCGTCATAGGATGTGTTAGTCGTTCGAGAATGCGCTCTCTATTAAGAGAGAAGCTCATCAATACGATAGAGGAAGGAATGTTTTGTCATGCCCAAATAACTGACTCATCATAAAGAATCTTATTAGTTAGAAATAAATGTCAATTAAGGAGGACAGGTTCGCTTCGATGCGGTTGTATGTGTTCAGTCGTAGTAAATAATCTTTTCTCCTAGTTAAAACGTCACTGGAGGCACCACTCATGACACCTCAGGAGCAGATTCGATACTTGTGCCGTATATCCAGAAGTCCAGTTTGTGCTTTAAGGACAATTCAAAGTTTGGTCACTGTTAGCTACGTGAAGTTATATGCCGTGTATGCGAACTACTGCGATCCAAGTAAATTTCTTGGTGGTATATTTTGCGGAGTTCTTCGTAAATAGAATATAACATTGTGCGATAATCTTCAATTTAGTCCACGTCAGCGTGAGCAGCATAACCAGCGTGCGCACCTATACTAGTTGGAACATGGCATTCTGATACCGGTAATTCTAGAGTCGACTTATCTAACTTGGCGTTCGCAAAATCTCTAGAACTTCGAGCTTAACACCTCCCTAAGGTTAACATGCTTTTTTCAAGCCGTCTACGAGATATCAAAAGCGACTACGCTCTCTAGATCTACTTGAAATAAATTTGAACTCCAGATCCCATAGAGATATTCCACGGGCAAGCTTCAGAGCCGAGGAAAATCGCGATAAGTCTATATTAAACCTTTTAGTGAAGACGCCATACAGTACTAAACGATTTATTAATTATAGGGGAGCCGCGGGCCGCCTTACAATTCTTCCTTTCTCATTTAGTTTTTCTTTCTTTATGCTATTTTCTTTGTTACTAAAAGGAAAGAAAATCAATTTTTTTATAAAAAAATTAACGCGCTCTTACATTATTCTACATAAATTCAAACCAACACTCAACAATGTCAAAAGCTCTTATGGTCGAGGTATCTATGATTTCTGTCCGAATAGTCTTAATTACCAGGAGCAACCTATAATAGCAACTAATAAAGACGGATTGGTTACTTCGCGGTACAAAAGCTGTAATCCAAAATGATAAAGATATAGAAGGCAGTTTGAAACGGTCAAGAATTACTCATACTTAGCGACGGAGAGTCTGAAACGTCAGATCATGAACCGAAGCAGTACCCAAAACCGTGTAACTTACGGAGTTTTTAAGGGTATTTCCTAATAAAATAGAGCGCTCGAGCAGGAAATGATCCTGCTTATGATAATAATATTTCTTTCGGTCTAGTTAAATCGCGGCGCATACATCTGACCAAATCAGCGAGCGAAGCAGACCACTTCGCCATGTTGGTTGCTTTAAACTCCTGCTATTGCGGCAATCTCCAGCGGGAATACAAAGTTTGTCACAGCTCCCAGCCGACCCAAGCATAAACGTAGTAAGCAAAAGCGGATGCGTAGAAGGACTTAATCAAGGACGGGATACTGGATAATCTGCATGTTTCATTAATGGCTCCGGGGTATAGCCGTTGTAGGATGCTCTGGTGCTAATTAACGTAGACCAGCGTCTCCGCATACACCTCAAATTTCCCCTAAGATCATATCTCAACGGTCCAACGCGCCAGTGCCCTATAAGACAGTATATAGCGCCGAAATTGTAAATCCGATATATATAAAAGTCGAGCAATGGTTGAACGTAGGATTTACTAGAAACTTCAGGAACGCTTTCCGAAATCTGCACGAGAGTGTTCGATTATCGTAAAACAGTTTACAGCTCTCAGAACGAATTTGGCGAGATAGAATTACATGGGAGGTCTACGCGTCGAATAAGTCGTCTAAACTGCTTAAGTAATTTAGATTTCAAGCCTCTAGTCTCCGCCATATATATACCTATCCGTATGTCGGAAACCATTATCCGATATAATTATCTTGATCGTCCATAATAAGTTAATAGAGATTCAAGCTAATAAATACTATTTACTTTTCTCAAAGAAATCCTGAGACAGGATACTTCTTCGGACTTAACATAGTCTTTTGGGAAGCGTATTCGCTATCCTGAAGTATGGACTGGATATGAGATACACAATGTCGACATTGAAACTCGTTTATTCTTAGCAAACTATTCTCTAGCCCTCGCCATGCATCTCCCACAAAGCCATTATATTCTAATACTGCTCATGGGCAGGTCTCGTATGAAGAAACTTGGCCTGCGTCTGGTGCATGGCGTTTTCCAGCTTCTGGAATCTACTTGAAAACATAGTATACTAACACGCGGACAAATATAACTAGTCGTATTTTTCGAGCGATATAAAAAAATTTTCCGTCTATCGGAAACCGTCAATCCTTTAGAACGCCAGCGGCGAAAGTATAACAATCAATGCTACTCTTACTCGAAGGCCACGAGTGACTTATTCAAACATAATGCCTAAGTCTTACTTAGGGCTTTCTGGTTGCCTGGTCAAAGAATTACGTACTTTTGATATTTTAAGCAAATGAAAGTGCGGCTAGCGTAGTGCCTTGTAAGATTAGTTCAAACGCCAAACCAAGATAAGGTGCTCCTCAGACCCGTCACAATTTACAAGCGCACATAAGGCAAAAGGGAACCACACTGCCCATGATATCCCGTTCAATTCAGAATGCTACCTCCCAATACAATAGTTACGAAGCGTATATCTATAAATTGTGAAGTTATTGTAGCCATTTCCTTGGCAATCCGCCTTGGTTTCTGCTACTTTAAATGGCAACTTTTCCACTGCATGCCTAACTTTTTAGCTAGCCAGCACTTCTTTCACTTAGCTCAATCAACCAAGAGTTTTTCATTAAGTCTCTTTCTCTCTCTCTTACGAAGTGTTTCCTACTTAGTGACAGCAAAGTCGTCCTTTAGAGCGTTGCACACGAAAGGATCGTGAGGGGATCCGTTACCTTTCCACAAAAGTCCCACGATCCTGGAAGATAGAAATAAGAGGGATAAAGCTCAAGCGTAGTTAAAATTAATTCACCCGCCCTCTTCAGGAGTTCAGCATACATCCTACACTGAACAAACGGCGCATCCATAAAATATTCCAGAATCAACATCTCGCCCATTCAGGACCAGTCCAGCAACTTCAAAGTACTGCCTACATTACGCCAGCTTCCATCATGAGTCTCTTGGACAACTACCGAATACAGATAATCGCTCATGAGTCGCTCGAAGCCGAAAGATATATTATTAATATCTAGCCGGTTTCGTAGAAGTTTAATAGCGATGTTATGAAAGCCTCCTCTATCTTACATCGCGCCGGATTGGTTAATAACTATAGTAAGCCAACCCATCGAGTAAGTACTCAGAAAAGCTTGCGTGAGGAAATGCAGTACCGCAATCGATAAAAGATGATTGGTTTTCCCCATATTTCAAAACGGTTTTCGCATACATCCCTCGCTGTCCATAATGGAAACATCTTATAAGTCTCGTTGCGATACTACTGATTATATTTTAAGTTCAAAAGAGGCGCGAAATATGAAGACAGTACTTCTCGACTTATACTCCAACATAAAATAGCAAACCGCTGCCGGACGCTTTTATAAAGCAATTTTAATCTTCGAAGCCATTCATCAGATTTTCTCACAACTCGTCATATAATTGCGTTATCAATGGTTCACCAATTCCTAAACCTCGGGGCTTAAATAACACCTAAGACTCGCGTCTGACAACAGCAGCCCTAAGTATAGAGTTTTGTAATTGTCCGACTGGGTATCGATAGACGGTAAACATTCTGAAAGCGAACACGAAGCGTAAAGTAACAGAGTTACTCTGCGTTCTTGTAAATTTGTAAGAGATTCCAGCACCCCGGAGGGATAGAAGGGAATACAAACAACAGTAAGCCCCGGTGGATAAAACTACTTTTTTCTCTGCAAACCGCATAAGTCCTCCGTAAATTCTCACTGGAGCTATCGGATCCGCGTGTAGTCACCACTTTATGCGATTTTACGTGCCAGAGACGTCGCACTGACCTCGCGCTCTCATTTACCTCCTCATATGCCAAGTTTATTTTATTTAGTTTCACGTGATTTTTCAGTCACCTATTTTCTTGCTTTTATTTTCTCTTTCTCTATTTTCCTTTTTTTTTTTCCCTACTAAAAGACGAAAGTACCTCAAAGCAAAGCCAAGAATCTGGCTACAGTAGCCCGTAGTGAGAGGACCCACGGAACAAACACAAGCCTCCACGATGATGACAGAAAATTTCATAGAGAATACTAACAGGGAAAGAGACCCTTGCAAATGAATACTTCGAAGTAGAGCCCGCAGTTACCTAGGAGGATAAAACCAACGAGAGAAAAAGGCCGTGGGAAAATACCATAAAATTTCAAATATCTTCCGTCCATCAGACCAGCCAGATATCGTACACCGCCTCTATTTTGCGGTGACCAGTAGCCATGCATACCCAACCTAATAATATGCGACTCCTTTTTCAGAAACTTCGCGGCTTTAAACATACGCGTTTGGAGCACAAGGCATGTAGGACGTAGATAGGAGATACTTAGATAATGCCCAGAAACATCCACTGGGGAAAAGAACTCCGCATAACAAAGATGATTGTTTTTCCATCCAAAAACCTCGTGGAATATCGAGCTATCCATAATGATGGCTAGCTTGAGGAACTCGATACAAACCGAGCTATTAGGCGTTCTTTTGAGACGTAATCTTGGAATGGCATTTCTTGGAAAATGCAAAAGAGAAGATCAGCACATACCGCGGACGACGAAGCCGGCCTTTCCCCCCTGCTATCGATGCATATATCCCGTTCTGGCCAAAGGTAGGAAGAACAGGATATCACTCTTATGGAAGCTCTCATTACGGGAAAGATATGATAGGCTCGTTGGATCACGGCTCCTTCGATATGGATATACACCTCATTAAACAGCACAGTCCACCTCTTTTGTAAAAAAGTAAAGGTTTGGGATCTAGAAGGGATGGATAGACTCAATTACAACTTCCAGCCACGCGGAAACGATATTTATCCGGACCATCCCCGCTCTATAAAGCTATTTGTACCGAAGTAGTTACTGTATCGGACAGCACATGCCTCTCCTACTGATAACGTTCAGCTGGATGATAGCGACTTCAAAAGGTTTATGTGTAGTTACAAGACGAGTCAGAGATCCTCGATCTCGAGCCGATAGAACGGGTTATCAGAGCCTCCTCCGGACTCCCTGTGTAATATGCCGCCAAATTGCGAAAGCCGTATAACGACGCATAGATGCTCTCTACTTTACCAGGCGGTAGCTTTGCAGCAGAAGATCAAGTAGATTCAGAAGGATTACGACAAGATGCATAGTATTCCACGATAAAATCTTCGCCGGGAAGGAGTACGCGATAATACTCAGTAAAGCAACCGACGACAGTTGATAAGAATCTCAGCACGAACCAACGGCGAGATCAACCGATAACAACCCAACACCTCCCTTACCTGCCAGCTGGAACCAGTACGCATATGTTTCCCTTAACCGACGTATGAAAAGGTCACTTTTAATACGGCGATGGAAGCTAGACGGAGCCTAACAGGCCGATAGCATACACTTATCAATACTAGAATACCGCCGCCCATAAAGTAAAGTACAACGGAGAACCAAGCCCGTTATAAACACTGGTTTCGATAATGATTTCGAGACAACTTCATTCGCGTATATTTTATCTTGAAAAACATTGACGGACGATAAGAATCCGTAAACCGTTAATCGTCACGGCAAACATATAGAAAGCAATTCAAGACGCCGGCAACCGATAAGCGGTTAGGAGCAACGGGGGTGAAGTGATAAACTTTCATAAGTCGAACGAAGCATTTGAGAAAACAAAAGAGTATCATGGCCGAATTCCGCTCATAAAGCTACCTGTATTTCCTTAGTAGCTATCCTACCCTATCCTACGAGGCTGCAAATATCTCTCTCAACCACTAAAACTTCGCGAAACACCCGCCTCATAATCACCGTTCCGCGTAGTTTAATCAACGAGTCAACTTGATTTCCAGGACCACGGATATTATCGAGCCGACCACACAGGGTTCAAGCTTCAAGGTACAATACGTCAGAAACCTTGCCACACACGCGAAGCATAGCAGTAGATGCGCAACCCACACCTCACCGAGGAAAGTCTGGTTCGACAAGCAGATGATAAACCAGATCCATGAAAAATCAAGGTCCAAGGATAAAGTATTATCGTATCTCCCGTGTCTATTGGTCTCATAACACAAATTACCACACGAAGCGCACAAGAAATCCGGGGAATCAAACGATACTACATGGAACCGTGCCGGATAAACTGAAACATTACGTGAAGAACCTGGCAGCCGATAATACGAATTTGCCTTTCTCACCAATCGCTAGATAACACGCCTATACATCTATTTTCCTTCAGCCAAAAATACTCTCATATCGTTTCATAGACATTTTAAATTAGCGTTGCAAACCGGATGCGGCTTAACCAGGAAGGGTACACCGGATGCAATATATCGTCCGCCCATAGATTACAATGCGGTACAATTCTTTCATTTTCTTAAAAGCTAATGTAAGTACGCTTCCCAAGCCCTCTATATAAAGCTACTTCACTCGAAACGAGCTGGAGTTTCGCCGTAGTTAAATGAAGTAAAAAAAAACACCGCTATTCGAGAAGAATGCGCGCGCATACGTCCATCACTTACCACGACACGCCGGATAATGGCCCATAATCACATGACACATAGTTTTTTTATCAGCGATTAAAGACTAATGGTCCGTCTTCCCGGCGATAGTACTAAGTCAACTAGACACGACTTCAACCTCCAGTCCATAGTCTGCCTAAAGCCGACAGTGTGCACGGCTATCTCCGATAAAGTCATTTCTTTCTCTGCTACCTGACAGATCAGAGCTATCAAAGAACCAACATAGCAAAGCACGCCGCATAGACATTACGGCCAATCCCATCCTAGTGTAGCATACTGTAGATGAGAGACCGTTCAGCGATAAGCGCCACGTAAAGTGATAAACGCGATGAGCGATATAATCTATTTCATCCTCTCGTAAGTTGCTCACGTCGAAAGGCGAACTAATAAATCTCCCTTCAGTGGAACAGCTACGGCAATATTGATTCACAATAATGGTTTTGAGTCAGCGTCGCGGGCCGAACAGGATAAAGATAGCCCAAGTGCACCGGCTAATGCTAAAGTAGCGCTTGATAAAGTAAATCCACCAGCAAGACTCATTGCTCATAGATACTACTTCGTTTTTTCTACCCAGGTTAAATCATACAATTCACAAATCTCTCAACTCGGTGCTAACAGCAAGGGATAAATTCAACCTAACAGAGAATCTAAGTAGAAAAAAGGAAAAAAGATAATCGTCTCAAGGATCTGATACTATTTAAAGTCACCAAGACGGAGGTTTTATAGTTCCCCGAGAGTTGTCGAAAAGTGATCTACTCTGGGAAGAGCTAGAATGCTTGCGAAGTTCTCTTCCTTCAAGAGATAGATGTAGTAACGAACAGCAAAAGCCGGTTCGGCTATAAAAGGAACAAAGAGTACAAATCCAGCTTCCCAACCATGTCAAGCCTCAAGATAATATTCCCATCATCCGACTAGGGCCGATAAAGCGTACTATCAAAACCTGCTATCATACTGGATGATAATATTCTCTACGAATCACAATCTACCTCTCTTATAATTAACGAATGGGGTTAGGGACAGGGAAGATACCGAACTCCTTCGAATCAAAGAGGATTGGTTCGGTAGGATACTCGGGGTCCTCCACGCCACCGGGCTATAAACACATCATCGCAGGCGTACAAGCCTCATATATCCTCGAATAATCCTCCACGCAACTACATACAAGATTGGGGAACACGTGTCATCCGAAGCCGCTTTGGTGAATCTCAACTCGAAACGCCATCGATATTTGACAAGGTTAATAATACCCTGAGGTATTATCTGCCAATCGATTAGTCTTATAGCTCTATCGTGATTAGAAAAGCATTTTTTTTATTGAACAGCAGACAAGTACGAAACGTACGAAAGATTTATAGAGGTTATCAATCGCTATAAGCCGGACAGGGGCTCTTGAAGGAATGGATACACAGATTCAATGTTATCGAACCGTTTCATAGATCACGACGCGATCAGAATCTTCGATCTCCATACGCTTAAAAAAACCACCAATGCAATTCCACTTGAAAGACGTCATATGAAGCTACCCTATCAAACCGAGCCGCACGTCATCACATACTCGCTCGTAGCAAAAAAAGGGACTCAAACACACGGGAAGTGAAGTATACTGCTTTATAAAACCCTGATAGAGCATTACGTCTCTTCACAGAGCTAAACGACGTCGTATAATCCCCAAGTGGCGCTCGAATAGCGAAGACACATCGATACGAAGAAAACGAAACGTAGCGCTGGTAAGGCGCATCTCCACCTAATTGATACATCCAAATGTCCACAGCCCGCCATATAACCAGAAGCGGCTAGTGTAACTCTTCCCACCCATCCTTCCCCCGCGATGCGAACCTACTGCCGAAAGAGACTGCTACATAACTCCCGAGCACCATGCTCGGCCATTCACGATATGCTTTCGAAAAAGATTACAACGAGAGGATAATCAAATACAAGAGCTTGAGTCAGAAAATATAGTAATCTAAAAAAGTCTTCGGAGTACCTTTGGGAACTATATAATGATGCGTAGAGGTCGTAGCGATCTCCTTGCCGATTGTCGATACTGCTTTCAAAAATATGATAGGAGCTATAGCGCGTTATAAATGTGCTAGCGTATAAAAAAAAACCAATTCATGCTTTATTTTTCTAAATCGGTAGAAGAAGAGCTAATACATCTCTACTCAACGAACAAATTCGTGGTAAGCATTATATTATCTCCCAATCAACGTCAAAAGCAAATGAGGCTTTAGGAGAGCATGATATCCTAGATGATAACCACACCGTATCATAGAGTGAAACAACACTAAAGCATTGAGCTTACTATAAACATTACGATTTCCTTCAACACGTCAATTCATAAGATGTAAAATCTCTCAATCTCGAACCTTGACGTTCAAGTCAACCCAGTAGTAACTTTTAAGTCCAAAAAAAAGGAAGAAAAGATAGAGAGAGAGAGAGAACAAGGATTCCGGTACACGAGAGCGATAAGAAGCTCAAACGTGGTCGAAGGGAATCACATAGTATTCAGTAGGCCTTGTGACGAAATCGTCTACGAGGCATAGCGTTTGTAAAAACTCTTCACCTCTCCTAATATTCCCGGACATAGGAGTAACTGCTAGATCCGGGGTGTATTATAAGAGATCTATTTCTCCTTAAAAAGTTTGCATATATATATCTCTATCGTCGAATAAGACGGACAATACGGGACACCCGAAACCCAACACCACTGCCCAGGTATTCTTTTAGAAGTTCTACGAAAGCTCCATAACCAATACAAGACATCGAGTCTGGAAATCGAATCATTAGATAAAAAGTCTTCGCAGGCGTCTTGGAGAGAGATATAGAACGCATCGCGACAGGAAAGCACCATTTCATATATTCAATGCTTGCCCCCCACGCTATTCATACAACCGTCCTTTCATAGTGTGAGTGCTAGCGTTGGAAGTTTTATCATAAGAGGCCTAGTACTCCGCGAGTTTCTATTGATACATTTCCATCGCCGAAACCCGTTGACATCGCATAACCCCAAATCCCGCCTATCAACGGTCCGTAGTATTCTTTCGGAAGGATAACTACAAGTGCCTAATCAATAGCAAGAGCTCGCGCCAAAATATAATCAATAAAAGTCTTCAAAGTGACGTTGCATAAGAACCCTATTTCTCCTGCAGTCGCCCCTCTAAACATCTTCATCGCCGAGCATGACGGACAATACAACACCCGAAACCCAACATCACTGCCCGGGATATTCTTTCCAAAAACGCTACAAAAGCTTCATAACCAATACATGACATCAAGCCTGGAAATCTAATCATTAGATAAAAAAGTCTTCGAAGGACTTTCGATATATAAAATACATCGCGACATGAACCGTACCTCTCATATTCAAACGAACCAACTCCTCCAGTCGCCTCTCACACATCTTCATTACCGGAACATGGCCGGTTCGATATTTCCCAAATGGTAACATCGCCGCCCACGATATTCTTACCCAGAAGGGCTACGACAATCTGATAATGGATAGAAAGAGTTCACGCAGGGAATATAACCACAAAAAGGTCTTCGGAGCGTCGTTTGAAGATATATAAAATACATCGCGACAGCTAGCAATTTCGTATATATCCAACGCTTACCCCACGCTTACCCACGCGTGTATACAAGTTTCCTTTCTTTCATAGCCGGGGATCAAACGCATGTCATCTGAAGCTGCTTCGGTTAATCTGAGAACGACTATCCCTGTCGATAGTTTTTGCGTCAAAACGATTTCAGCGCGCATGATACCTGAGCTATTACAGGAAGGGCCCGTTATATATAGCCATGATTGAAAGCATTTTTGTCAAACAAAGGACAGCTACGGAAGATATCAAGGTTTCTATAGAATGTTTATGTAGTTTTATACAATAAGAACGGTAATACTAGTTTACAGATAAATGATCTAGAAATAAACCAAGAGAAAACCGTCTATCGTTCTATCTGGAGGTATCGTCTCTGCCCGCCGAGGGATTTTTTGACCGAGCGTTGTTCGGACAAAAGGAAGAAAAGGTGGAAGAAAATCTATTTAACAAGAATTGTAGATGAGGAAATCGCTGAAAGACAACGAAGTAAAATAAAAAAAACGAAATGGAACCACTTTATATTATCTCCAAACCTCTAATGTATTATTTTCCTTTTTTTTGTTGAGTGTCGCGATTAAATGTAGTATTTTGTAAGGAAAACACAAAGAAAGGGTGAAATGAAGATAACTCCGTAAAGATAATAACAAACCAAACAGCTAACTTTTTATATGTATATCCATCTCTAACGTCGCAAAGCTCCATCGTAACAATGAAAAAATAATAATAAAAGAATATTACATAGAAGAGAAATGTTTATTTAGCGAGCTCGACACCGCCGGTAGCGTTGAGCGCCTTCTTGATGTCACCGTAGATAGCGAACTGGAACGCCGTCAGGTACCGACCATGAACAGACGGGCGCCGATACCCGTGTACGATCCCCTGATACCGAGCTCCTTCGCGATCTTGATCAGCCTCGACGTCGTACCCTCTCCCGGAGCACCCTTCGTCTTGTTAATCTTCGACAGCATCGTATCCGCCGGCTGCGAAACGATAGCCGCAGCGAAACCGGCAATCAAACCGGAGCCCAAGTTGATGGTAGTCTGCAGGGGACTCGACGCCGTGCTCTTATCCACCATGCGGTAGATCGCTTCGGACACCTTCTCGTAACGACGAATTTGGCCATCGTGTACGGAACCTGCTTGAACAGAATCGGTCCGAAGCCCGAGTAAAACGCCGCGATACCTTCCTGCGAGGCGATCTTGCTCATACCGCTGACGAGCCCGGAAGCGAAAGTGGGTTCGGAGACGAGGCGGATACGCGTTGCCTCGAGCGGCAGAGGGCGATGTCGGCGAAGAACTCGGCGAGGGCGGAGGAGGTGAGGTAGACTGCGGTACGGTTTTGCGTGGCGGTCTCGACGCCGAGGAGGTTGATGGACTGCTGCTTGAAGAACTCGTAGCCGCCGAACTTGAAGGCGCCCTGGAGGAAGTAGCCGGCGAAGGTGGGTCCGACGCCGGTGAGGAGGGCCGGCGCCTTCGCTGGCGATGACCTGGCGGAAGCCGCCGATCATGCCGCGGTTGTAGACGGTGGGTTCGAGCTGGATGCGGGTCTTGACGCTGTGGAAAAGGAGGGAACGTTAGCTTACGGTGCTGTTTAAGGGAGAAGGGGGTAGCTATGGGGTTAAACTTACACATCGACGGGGTAAGGCACCGTGGGTGACGGAGCAGCAGACGGCACCTGCGAAGGCGAACCGGGAGTAGAGGGCGAGGCCGGTGGGCTTAGCCTCCTGCTCGGTCTTGAGGACTGTCGATGCTGCGGCGGCCATTGTGTGGTATATGTGGATGAAGAAGAATAAAGAGTGGAGATATATGAAATAGTAATATAGCTAAAAAAAGGAATTGAAGCTTTGCTAAAGACGACGGTAGTACTGTTTGGTGATGATGATGATGGATATATATGAAGGAAGGAAGAAAGAAGAAAAAAGAGTTTTTTTTCTGGAAGATGAGCGAAATAAAGGAGGTTTTATGTCAGAACAAGGAGAGAGCAAAGAGAAAAAATTTTTAATTTGGCAAATTTTTTTATTTTTTTTTTTTTCGGGAGGTCGGAAATACTTCGCATTTTATTTAAAAGGAATAAACTTTTTTTTTTCAGGCACGAAATAAATTCGGGTGGAATCGGGTTGCTAGAATAGGAAGTTATATTGCCTAATCAGGACTAGGGCGTCCAAAAATGGCAACACACGCCCCTGTTTTAATTCGTGCTAATATTTTTTTTTTTTTTTTTTTCGCACCGCATATTTTATAAACAAATTTTCTCTCAGCAGTGGCCGGGACTGCAAAAAAGGGCATTCACGGTCCTGGTCCCGGCATTCTTATTCGTCGAGCATGATGATGTTATGTCTAGTGATCATGGACCATTAATGTCGCTCTTCATTGAAAATGTTTTATTTACGGCCAAAAAAAATATCCATGAGACCGGTAACTCGAGGACAAAGCGAAGGCGATACTTTTGGGGCATGGGTCTCCAGGCGCTTGGCTTCGTTTGAAGGCGCAAATCTCATTCTTCGGCGTGCTTCAGATTGGTATCAGGTTTTGTTTCTCATTGTTGCTTGCTTGAAGAAAAGGGGGGGTAAACAAAAAGAGCTTTAAGATAATGAGGGTAGTCAAAATACGCTCTATATACAGGTTATGTTTCTTATTTCAGGACCTAGGTTCGCTACAGCTGTAGTATCTACGAAAAGATTGTTTATAGAAATAGGGCAGGGTTTGAGAATTGAGAATTAGAATCTAAACCTCAGAAGTAACAATAGGCACGAGCACGCGATCGCAATAGATAACAACTACCGTGATAACCTGCAAGCCATGTTAAGAAATCCCAAGTGTATCCATTATTGGCCTTCGTGAGAGCGGTATCGGCTAAAGTCTTCGGGAAGGTGGAAGCCTGGCTAACCGGTTTTATATCCGGCTTAAGGCCGGCCGCCTTGGTGTTCGGACGAAATTACAAGAAGCTACTAAAAGAATAAAAAAAAACCCGAATTATTGAAGCGTGTACATCACGAAGTTTATACTCAATTCCACGATCACCGAGAGCATCGTTTCTTTGACGTTGGCTATAGACTTCGAAGTCATAGGGTTTTTAATACGTAGCTTCCTTGGCAGGAACGAACAGCGAGGGAATTTTTTTTTTTATTCATTCATTGTTAACTACTAAGTAATTCTAATTTTAGTACCTTTTTTGGTGTATACAGGGATGTCCTTTAAGAAGGCTTCCAGAAGATCTCATTGGTTGTACAAACCTCACCTACAACATCACGAATAAAAAACCTCCGATAAAACGGTATGTTATAGCAGTTATAGCAACGCTAACATGTAATCTCTGTCATAACTGAGGATAATAAAACCATCTTCTTATTTATAGAGTAATCTGACTACTTTAATAGAGGTGAAGTATCGTGGAAACCGTGCTTCTTACATTATTTTTTTTTTTAAGAAGTAGTACTAAATGCGTGAGCTTGGGTAATTAGAAACAGAAAACACCACAAAAAGGATTATCCCAGGTATTGATCACCCTAACATACAATCATATAGGTAGAAAAAACCCCATTTGTTAGCTTCCATCCATGGACGGCTTTCCCATCTATATGTTACTAAGCTGCCATTATACGACGAAAGGGAAGCCCCCTGCGATGTAGCAAAAATTCGTACGGTGGAAAGTGATGCTTCTATCGGATCGCGTGAACTCTCTTGAAAGTATCGGGCGAGTCGCTGTGGCTTGAAGTTCTTTTTTTTTTTTTTTTTTTTTACAAAAATGAACGATATTTGATGCGATTACTTCGTCGAATCGCTCCAGGCAGAAGTATGGCAATACTGTTCGATTACTTAATTGTGATAGAATTTGATCAGGCGTGATATATCAACAAGCTCCGCATCAGGGCAAATACTATCGGGAGAACAGTGATCTTGCTCGTGACTGCGTTCGTGCGGATCTGAAATACGGATTTTCCGCCCTCATCGAAAAACTCCATGGGTGTGTCGTACGAATTGAGCAGTCGGTTTTCAAACTATGCATGGAGACGACGCCATTACTACTCTATTCCCCAGGCCGTGATTTTTCTGGGCGGCATTGCTTTATAAGAGCAGCGAGGTGTAAGGTTCTGTCTCGGTCGACGCGATGACCCCGTTTCCGAATTGATCACGCACGATTAGCACTCCAATTAAAAGTGATGAATAGCATCCAAAGGCTGGCGCCCTTATGTGATTCCACTGGTAATTCTAGCCGATATGAACCAATCCAGCTTTCTGAGGGATGTTCTAGTTTTATGTGGCGTTACTGCTATAAGCCGTGGATGTGTCACATTTTCATTACCAGCTCTTCCCACCTCGCTGCCGTTTCGCAACTGATGAAGCATCGCGTAGGTGATCGCGTACATTAAATATATTAGCGGCGATGTGAGAGTTTTTTTCGGTTTTTTTTATTCAGCGATCTTCGACTGCGCGCAATTATGGTCGCCCATCTTCATCAATGTTGGCAAGCTCGTACATTTAAAATAATATTTAGTTTCTATTAATGCATCATTATGCCGTTTGGAGAGTATCGACGGTCCGGTAACCAGAACTTTTTTTTTTTTTTTTTTTTTTTTTTTTTTTTAAGTTTACCAGTTTTTGATGTATGCAATTGGGGCGTGTCTACGGTTATCAGCAGTTTCAATGTCATTTTTGAATTTATTTTGGAGGGCATTTCTCGTATGCTAATGCTTTTCGTGGCTTACGTAGAAATAGTTGTGATTTATGTATGCTTTCTCCATTCAGATGCAGAATCCGATAACTATGAAGAGAATTTCTATATGGTTAGTTTTTTATAACTCGTCTTCTGGCTGCGGCTTTGTGCTATAAGCCTGAGACTTGATTCGATTTATCTTAGGGCGGCAGCAGGTTGAAGCTTACACAGGTATAGAAAATCTTGTACGTTTATGGTTTAATTTTAGGTGACGTTTTTCGTAAGAGCTTACTTTTAGTCGACGTGCTAGGCTATACCAAATAGAAATCGGGCTGAAATGGCTTATAGGACGAGCGGCTCACGTTATATGACGGTCGACAAGCTTATACTTAATACACCTTCCTGGTTTAATAATAATAAAATATCCCTTAACCTCTAGCCCGAGTTAACGTCGACTTTTTAAGTTCTAAAAACTGCGATATCTTACTTGGGGTTTAGGTTGCGATAGGATATTCCTCTACTGTTATCTTCTACTTAGCTTTTCCATAGGAAGCTAGAAATATCTATACTATCGGTTATAAATGTTGGAGACCGTTCAAATAAACGATTTAGGAAGAAAAGTATCCTTGTATTCCTCTTTGACGATTATACTAGACGTCTCGGAGGTTTGATCGTGATTATTTTTTTTTAAAAGAAAGTGTTATGATCTAAAGAAATAACTCAGGGTAGCGTTTAGTCAGCTACGTCTCTAGGATTGAGCTCTTTTGATGTTGAGGGTGAGCCTCTATATAAATACTACATGAAGCCTATTACAACTCCGTTAGACTCTCGTGTATCACCAGTATAGAGGAGCTCCGTTGAGATACATTCCCTTTCTTACCCTTTCAAGGGTTGATATCACAGAATACGAATCACCTTCGCATGACAGTTCAATATTATAGCGATATACTTTGATTCCCTACGCGATCCTAGTTACCTATAAGGCTTCAGGGTATGTTTAATAGTATGTGATTAATTAAAAATGTTTTTGCTTATATTCCGTAAACGATGCCTGACAATGGTTAATCGTCAATTGTTTTTAGGGGTTCGACGTAGTTTGTAGATAGGAAATTTGCCTTTACTCTCAGCCTTTTTTTTTTTCCCTCTAAATTCGAGTCATCGCACTCGGCGAGTATCGTACTTGCGGTAGTTCTCAGGCATGCTATCGTAGTTTGGATAGTGGATCTTCTCCGAGCGCCATGTAATAAAGCCACTATGAGGCCCACAGAATTAGCCTTGAATTAATTGCGGGTGGTGAAGGTTTGGTTGAATTCCTGAGCCATCAGACGGTTAAGCTCTGTACCTCCTTGGACCGAAGGTTTACTGTTCTTGATATGGTATTTTTGTTTTATAAAGCTTATTGGACTACGTTAAGAGTATACTCCGAGCAGATCGTTGCCATAATCTCTGTACCGGTCACCCGTAGCTTCGTGGAATAATACCGGTTGCTAAAATACTCTCCTCTAGTGTATTAATCCTCTAGTGTATTAGTGCTGCGTAGTTGCAGAGTATGTTGAGTGTAAGGTCAAAATTTATTAACTGATGTCTACAAAATTTTTAAAACAAGTCTAGAGTCTTGGCCTTTGAAGATACCGTTCATCATATAATAATACTGGGCATTTTAAATAACATGAAAAGTGGAAACTTATAACTATCGGCGGAGTTCTCGACCTGATTTCTATAAACTAAGTCGTTAGTCGTTATCGTACATGCTGTTGAAGTTGTCTCACTATTATAATTATCGGGTATGTTGTGATTGCTAGAGCCTATAAGCTCTTTTAAGTATTAAGCCAGTGAATCGACACCGTAGTGAAAGCTTACGATACGAAAGTAGTTATGACCGTTATATCCGTGGCATCCTCGGCGTTACCTCGTGTTTTACTTTGTGCTGAAGATTCTATGTATTGAAAATCTTGTCGTTGCCGGTTGATCGGTGGTATACCGGGTCGGTATAGGTCGGTATAGCAGGATCACGTCATATCTTTCTTGCGCAAAGAACCTTGGTAATATCGTTTTGAAAACCCTACTATACCCCATGTTTACTCTTTTCTTTCGGAGTAAGATAACTGACGAACGGCTTCCGCCTTTACGGCTCATTGAAGAGCATTGGTATATACTGCTTTTAGCGGCCTATATTGCACCAAACCATTTAATACCGAAGTATGTGAAACGGTCTTTATTAAGTTTTCTAGTCTGGAACTTAGGTGTTCAATTCGATTGGTGTAAGTGGCGTCTAGCTATTTCATCCGCCGTTCTAAGATTGAGGTGACGTTTTCCTTTCTCGTACCGAGGGTGCGAGCTTGTTTATGCATGCGTGTCTTACGGTTGAGCTATGCCGATGCCTCCATTCAAGACTACAACTTGTAACGATTGCTGCTTGACTATGGTGTTCCCGATCACGAGTTATAGGCTTTCGGGGTTTCCTCATCGTTCGAGATTAAAGGTAAACAAACAGCCAAGAGGCGACTAGAATACATTTACAAACAGTTGTTACGTCTCGAGACCTCATGTTTACACTGGATTATTAATCTGAGGGGAATATTGATGCAGAACGAAGCATATCTCGAGTCGTTGAAGTATTTATGAGTAATTCACCGACTTTCCTTAGGATTCTTGACTAGAACCCTTGGTGTTATATAGTAATTGTGGTTCTTGGGGTTGATTTATTAGCATATCTACGATGTCATGTGATGTTTAGGTTGAGGTCGCTTGAAAGATGGAAATTTTAAGCCAAAATTTATAAAGCCACCTGGGCGTATGCTTAGGGTAAAAAAAGGCGCAGTGCCACCAATAAGAATTGACAAAAAAAAAAGGCCTCAGACTCGCGAAGGAGCGAAATACAGTGTTTGTGAATAGTGACAGTCGGCATGATCCGGGTGGCTGATTGGGGATTAATCGTTGCTTGGTCGTAAACTAAAGGTCAGACTCATAATATTATGTGTAGTCGTTGTAATGCCCACTGGGCGATTCCTAAAGTATCACATATACATCGAGATACACTACTCATCGAACTCGAGTCTTGCGATATACACATTGAGCAAACAGAGCCCGAATCAAAATGTATCTGGACCTTTAATGGCTAAATCTCAGTCATTGGTTACGGCCAGCTGAGTGGCATACTGACGTTCCATCTAGAAGCTAAAAATGTTTCAGTTACGATCCCTTTGCGAAGAAGCGCACACTGCTTTTAAGCTCACGAGAAGCCGTGGTCGTTCCGACCGTTCTCTCTGATATCCATGTTAAAATTCAAAGGATAATCCTATTTGGTAATAAATCGGCTCTTGGGAAATGACGATCGTTTAGCATGCAAGACTCCGAGGAATAGGAATGAACTGGGCCACAACCTCTTCGTTACTAAGAAGAACGTCCCGCCGCCGGCAAACTGCAGGCGCGTAGTGCTAACACTAGCGCAAACGAGCTGGAGCACACGAAAGATCTCTGGAATCAGCGCCAGTTGACATATGAAAAATATGGAATGTAAGTATCGCCTCTAAACGACCTCTCTGTCCATGTCACACGATTCAGCGTTCATGATATTTGAATGATAAGGAGCTAAAAGATATACCCGCACCTGCGTGTAGCCTCTTTGAGACAAAGCCGATGTACCTTCTCGCTACGGTATCAGAAAGACGTGTCCGTTTAACGTTCCAGCAGTCTATAGGCTCGACGATCCGAAGCGCGAAGCGTTTCACCTTCAAAGTCCTTTCAAGGGTAAAGCGATGCTGCCGGAGCTAACTCCGATGACTCTAGATATGGACGATGGACTGTGCGAAAGTCTGGGACCGTACTGGAAAGTTCGAGGGGAGTCCGCGACGGAAATTTCGACCACCCATTCGGGCAAGGGGTGATATACGAGAGTAACGAGGATTGGAGTGAACGGCCTAACACCGGCGATATGCGCGCATTCGTCGATGACTGGAAAGACGAAAAAAAGGCTGCTAAGGATGCAGGTATGCAGAAGGCACCGGTACTGAATGCGCCGAATGATTTACAACCCCGCGGACCAAGTCAGGAGGATGATGGCAGTGCCTCAAGCCACAGCGATACCTATGATTCGCACACGCCAACGCATAGCGACGAGCTCGACGAGGAAGACGACGGAGAGAAAGGCTCAGTCGGCGGCGAGGCGGTACACCATGAGGCATTAACCCAGACAACGTAATTGGAGAAATTCAAATGACTAAAAGCAACGACGAATTCAAAACACCCGGAAAGAAGCAAACCGTGCCGCCACCGATGCTTGGACGTTTCGGGCTTGGGAAACTACTCGAGTTCGATCCTAATACCCCAGTGCAGATGAAGTCGCCGGTGCTAAAGAAAACAACCAAGGACCGTCTATTTTAGATCGAACGCAACGCGACTATGCAGATGAAGTCCGGAACATGCTCGAAATCTATCAAAACCAGGCTGCCCGGGGGATGCAGCATCGAGCCCAAGGAAACATTGCTCCGACTCTTGCGAGCCAACGAAGACTTTTTGGTGATGGTCGAGGAAATCAGCCTCAAAGACAACCTGCTACGATTCTTCCCAGCCAGCAAAGGCTTTTTGAGGATGATGAAGAAGACCAGACGAGAGGGGAACCAGACTAGGGAAACGCCAATCCAGGACCGATGATTACCCTGACGCAAACCAGAAAGGTATTTTCCGGGCAGTGTATTTCGAAAAACCAAAAGGAAAGTTCTGAATGAGGACGTCGACCCAAGCTAAATATTCCTTAAGGGACATGCATCTATACGGAACGTGTCCGTGGGACAGTATTCAAATATCGTTAGAACAACATTATCATCACTGTAGTAGATTTTAGGAGTTTTCTATTTTAGAATTGAAGGAATCGTTCAAAGTTTCGTGTATTTTGGTACCTGAATGACTTCGTTGCTTCTCCATTTTGGGTCCGCCTGAGTGGTATGAGAGGATCCTCCGTTACAATTCTTGTTTTCGCTAAATTCCGAAACTCCTCTACTTTTTTCTCTTGATCACCCGCTCGGCAATTCTTAATTTATTGGCTTTTTGTTCTATCAAAACCAAATAAACCTGAATCGTGAAGTATCAACCAAGGAACTTCATACACACGATTAAGTCTGTAACCTTTCAGGAAATTTAGGTTATCGAGCAGACTAGAGCTTTTGGAAAACTCCACCGAAATCCCCGATGCTTTAAGCCTTGACCTCGTAATGCCGCGAAAACGGGTTCTCAAGACATTGTCAAGACATTCAGATCCTGAACGCAACCCCATCGATATCCCAGTTTAGAAGACTATTTTACAAAATGAGGAGGCCTTGTTTCTGAGAGGTCACCCGTTATTCCGTGCATGGGACCATGAGCGAGCGCACGGACCGTCGTTTCTGCTCAAGTCCTTTGATCTCGAAGTAAACCGGAGTCTCCGGTTCCTTGCTTCAAGCTTTCTTGAAAAAATCGGCCCACTGTTGCATTTCTCGCAATTGGCCATGACCTAAGTGTTCAGCCAAACAAAAACTTGCAGCCTTGCCTGCGTAAAATTAACTGAAAAAGAAATCCAACTTCCCATGATCAATTCCACTTTTTCCAAAACATCTGTACGAAAGAAAATATTTCCTTTTTGGCGAACTGCAACAACGATTGGACGGGGTTGATGTGAGGTGGTTATCGAAAAAAGGTCGGACCGTCGGGATTTGAATAATATAATTTGTGCAACCCGCATATGCATCGCATATGCACGAGGTCCCGCAGCTATACCTACCCGCTCTAGTGTCATAGGTCCCCCTTAGCCGCGGGAGTTTGTTTGAGTTGGCATCCGGCACCGGGACATACATTCTGTTTGGCAGGTAAAAAGAGGCTTCGAAGCCTTGTTAACTTTCTGCAATTATATCTCAAAAGCAGCCATGATTGATTAGATATAAGAGTGCCGACGCAACAGATAAGGCCATCGCTGACCCTCGCTACTTCTCAAGATCTTTAGAGAGGGGAGGGTATTGAAGCTGAGAAGAGATCTCTTTGTTCACGTTAGCTAATTTTTTTTTTTTTTTTTTTTCAAAACTTATTTTCAAAAATACCTTCATCCCGTCTATGTTCACAATCTTAATCTCCAGCTACAAATACACTATTGTCACATCCCAAAATTTGAATCCGAACCTTGTATTAAGGCGTATGTTAGCTCTTCTTGTTCATTTCACTTAACCAAGATATTTTTGACCCTTTAACAACAATCTTGTCTGTGCTAATTTGATAGTATCGATACACTGTATCGTGCTAGCGTATAATCTGCGGCAGCAAAACCCTATAAACCAAAGTCTCCAGTCTTAAGCGATCTTGAACTACTTCCCCTGCACATTGAACAACTCATCACATGGAGCACCAAGGAGCTAGTGGAGAGAGATTTTCCAGAACACGCAACGACATCAGCGGAAACTGTATATTCAAAGTGTTGCATACCGGTCTAAGCGAAGCCGGTCCTGATCGCCTTTCGCGCTTGTCGTAATTCAATCTGGAGATATTTAAAAATACCCGAGCAAAGCCGGCGCGTCGTCTACAACTTCCGACATCCGTTACAGAAGCATTCACAAAGCACGAAAGAAGCGACTTGATGCACTTATTACCCGCCATACTACTACGAACAGCACCTGATCGAAAAAAATAAAGAAAAAAATCTCGGCGGAGTACTATACAGAAATATTACAAGCAACATCCAAGGACAGAGTTCTATACAGACGCGTCTAGGAGCCACGAAACGCGGCTTATACAACCAATCCATGAGAAAATAATATTTTCTATGAGATATTCTCGATATATCCATAGCCATAAGTAACGACAATAACGCGGTCAAAAGCACTGTTTCACTTCTATTCAACGGTCTACAACCAATGAAAATTGTTGGAAATCGAACACATGAGCGATTATATAGTGCAACAAATGATTATTCATCAATTTGAAGGCGACGAACTTCAACTTTCTCGAAGCACTTTATCTTACTATCTCAAGCTTCGCCTCGCATGGAAAGTTCACCAATAAGCTTACCGATAAGACAAATCTTCCAGTCTGAAAGGATATTTCTTCTGGACATGCTGGACACATAGGGTGTAAATGACGAGGATATGCATACAGGAGTAACAAATTCCGGGTTTACGTTATAAATGGGTGGTTTTAAGCATTTTTCCAGACTGGGTCGAAATTGAAAGACATTTCATTTATCTCATGCGATCGAGCAACCCTTCGAAAGTCCACATTTTTGAAGGACCAAGAGTACCGAAGAACCAAAGTCAAAAATCCTCGGGCACTTTTTGTCTGCAGCGATTAATGTTGCATCGTGCCAAAATATTGCAAGAAAAGCCAATACTCAACGCTGGTATAGACGAAGCAGATCCTATATGTGAGAAACATGGCGTGACTCTCGTACAATACCACACGATTTCTTATTATCCAGCTACGACGCAGTTCGCGAGAGTCGGAAGAGATATATCATGTATCACTGGGCAACAGAAAAGTTTCCCAAAATCGATCAGTCCCACTTTAAAGATGAGGGATAATAGAAAGACATTATGCGAGGGCTGCTTCAGAGCCGCTGCATGCAGGCATACCTATGCAAAATTAACAATTTCCAGTTTCCCAAACAAATTTGCAATTTCTTTTATTCTTTTCTTCTGTTTCTGTTTCTGTTTTCTTCTTTTGTGTCTTTTTTTTTTTTTTTTTTCTTCGAATGTTTCGAGAATTTCCCCATTTCATGGAAGAGATGCATCATCAAAGGAAGTCAATCGACCCCTGCTTTGCGCTTTGATATTGCGACTGGATTACGCTTACCCATTGCGCAAAGATACATCACACCAATCCAATCTCGCAAGGGAACCTTGTATCTTCGACTCATGACCGCTTCTTACAAGCGTCATCAGTCAATTACACTCGGCTGAGGAATATAGTCACGGATGTATCGACGGTAATTTCCGGCAGGGAAGATAAAATTACGAGGATGCTGGCGGTGCTGCGCTAGCTGATCCGCCCGGTCAGTGCATCGTCGCGTTGTCGAGGCTTGAACGGTCCAATTAAATTAATTGGAAGAGGTCCTGCTCAGCGACCGGCAAAAACTCGAAGTCACGTTCACTGAATTTTTATTTATTTTTATTTTTTTTTTATTTATTTATTTTATTTTATTTTATTTATTATTTATTTTTTTGAGCTGAAAGGAGGACGTCAACAGTAAATTCTGGCCAGTTTTCAATAGTTTTCGGAGATTTTAAACCTCCTGGGCGTCAAAGTTCTGCACGAATCGGGTGCATACGTTACAAACCGGCGTGTCGTTTCCAACTTCCGACATCGAGCCTCAGGGAGCAACAAGATTATCACGGTTTTCTCTTCCAAAAGCTGCCCTGATGGGTTGATTCAACGATACAACGAAGCACCCCACCGCTGCGGTTTCGTCTTAACGCGGTCGCAATTCTCATTTATCCCCTTATACAAGCAGCCCGAATATTTCTCGAAGCATTCCATTCAAGTGTATTAATTTTCTGATATCAAAAAACTTCATACAAAATCCCCCCTCCCCCCCAAAAAAAATTTAAAATTAAAATAAAAAACACAGATATTTCCCTAATGTCCAAGATTTACAAAAAATTTCACGTCAGCGGAATAAGGAATCGTCCTCCTGCAGTAACATTGTAACGAATCACTTTAAATTTTATTTCTTTCAAAAATCCTTTTATTAGCACATGATGATCATTTACGAAACTTATCGCTTTACATATCGATCACAGTATGGCGAGATTATGCAGCGCATATTTTTGAAGCTGCAGGGGAATTCTACGTTTACATTTGTCACGCTCGTGGGAGATGATAAAACAACTATTTTCGGCTGGACCGTTTGTCGGAAGGAATATGAAAATCAAAAGATGGACCTTTCTTCAGCACATGTCTCAAATACTTGAAGTTTATTCAAGGGAGGAGGCAGCAGCATGGCGGAATCAAGCCTTGGTTTTGCGTTTACTCGAAGCATTGCATTCGAAAATGGCCGGGGGTTTTCGAGCACATGGACAGCGGACCAAGAGGAAAGTCCGAAGATTTGAAGGACATGGAAGTTATTTATTTCAGTTTCAAGCACTGAAAGGGCCAAAGTTATCGTAACCGAATATAGGCAATGTACTTATTCGTCGAAAAACGATATCGATATCATAATAAGGGCAGGTCTTGACTTTCTTTCTTCTTTGTTTTGTTTTTTTTTTTTTTTTTTACTCTTCGCTCGCCTTATTTGTCTTTAGAAGGCATGAAAGCTAATTTCTTATTTTTAAGGGAACCTATGGAGTCAGCAGAGCCCGAATGGCGGATTTTTTGGAAGCACTCGAGTTCGAGAAAGATACGGGCCTGCAGGTAAGAGGTAGAAGTAGGGACAAATCAGGAGGATGAGGGGACGGGATGGTAGCGGAGAAACCCGCTTTAAGGACTGGAGCTGGAAGAGTGTAAAGCGGGAATATAAATCATATCAGTCCTACGGGTCGCAATCTCAGAAATAACAGTTACTCATAGCGATCTATTCCACGGAACTTTGGGCAAGCAAAGGGAAAGTTAATCGAAAGTGAGCTTGTTACGGGCTCATCTCAAGGTTTTTCCATTCACGGGACGAACTATCGCACCACAACCCCAAATGACGAGAGCAACAAGACATTAATAAGTCGAATAGTTTGACGAATATCTATCTACTTCGTTAACAGTACCTTACAAATTGAACGAGTATTATCACATTCAACATCGACACGTCGGTCTAGAAGTACTTGAGACGTACTAGATACTAAAACTCGATGGAATTCGACCTATTATATCCTTTACGCCTCTTAACAAGTTTCCGGATATAATTCTCGGCCTTTAACAACATGGGGATTCGAGGTAATCTCAGGAAGAGTGGCATTTGAAGGATTTTTTATTTATTGCAAATAATTAGCAGGATAGGGGTAATTCGAAGGTATTGGTATGGAAGGGGTGGTGAAGCTAAGGTTGTCTCTACTACTTCAAGCGAATGAGTTGAAACTACAAATCGTTACACCCAATCATAGGCTCGATTTTATAGAGACTATGAACGATCCAAAACTGGAGCGCAATAACCGGATTGAGCTCGTCTAAACGCAACTAGCGCCGTGGCGGAGTTCGTAGGTAGTTTGTCGATGAATACGCTGCTCGATCGGTTTGTAGCGGGACACTTGGGGGGAAATCACGCATATCTGTCATCGGTTCGAAACGTCATCTTTGATCTAAATCAATCGAATTTTTCGAGGGCGCGATGCTACACGCCGCGCCCCAACCCGTAGCGATCCGTGTAACGCATGAGCTGCGGCGCAGTACGGTGGGTTTGAAAGATACTAACAGGAGTAAAACGTCGTTGGTGGAGTATGAAAATATCAAGCCTGGCTTACAACTGAAATGCTCCTGTCCAAAGGGGGAGATACGGAGAATCTGTATCAAATTCGATTCCTCTATAATACGAAACCGCGGCACAATACTCGGGGGAAGAACGGTCAGTCCAGAGGACCACGTCCGAAATCCCTAAGATTCTTCAAAGATCATCTACATACAGCTTGATAGAATCGCACATATATCCAAGTTCGTCGTATACGGATTCATTGCTTAAATGGATGACAGCGTGGCGGAAACAGCGATCGATGTGACATTGCAAATCCTAAAAGTATATGTTTTAAATCATGCTATATTAGCCTTTGCTTGATCATTTTAAACTTCATCTAGATAATTTCGTAACTAGACTTGCGTTTTTTTTTTTTTTTTTTTTTTTCAAAAAAAAAAAAACCTTTGTTTTTTGATGTCAGGACTTCGTTTTGTATTTGAGCACCCAGTTTTGTACATAATAGCACATCATCTTTATATTTTAGAACTGCAAAATCAAAAGTTAAATGGCCGCCGAAGAGAATAACGCTGATTGAAAGATACGTGAGTACAAACAGTTCTATTATATTATCGTCCGTTCTTTCTTCTACTCCTTGCATCAGGCTTCTGTGCAGCAGTCTAGTTAACCAACCAGGGCTGTAATTATGGCAAGTCCATGGTTCTGTTAATATTTTTCTTTTCGACTCTGGATAATGCCGGAATGGCACTCCGCAGCGATCCTGATAGGTTAACGCTGTTTTCGAGCTGAACTCATGCTGCGGGGCTGACGAGCTGACGGTATGCATAAGAGCCGCTAGACCAAGCGGGGTGGTCAATCAGCTTGATGAGCTCTAATAAGATCTCGAAAACCTGGCAAACGGGGGAATAGTTGGCAGCTAATCTCCAAGAACTTATAAAAGCCCCGTTATGGAATCGTATCGACGCCGACTATTAATTCTAAACCACTATTAACCAGCCCAGAATAATTTTGGGGTTTTCATTTACTTTGTTTTTAAGTACACTTATTATCAGCGAAACATACGTCGTTGCACAAGAAGTCAATGGACCACTGCCGAGACCAAGTGGATCCACGTCCGAGGCATGGGAGGTACCATTTGTTGCCCGCCCGGATTATACCTACTCCATATGTGGTCAACAGTCTCACCTCCGCTTCAAGAATTTCTCGAGTGAGCATGGCTTTGACCTTGAAGATGACAGTCAGGCTTACTCTAGGAATAATCGGCACTCTACCGAAGACACCGCAGCGTTCGTGCAGTCATGGCTGTATTTCGGCCTTCTAACACAGATAACCCAGATGCAGGTGAATACGTCCATTTCATCAAGCACTCAATCAATGGAGATCGGCCGTTGTTATCGTCAGCCGCGCTTAAGGATCTACCGGTATAGTCTTGAGAAGAATAAGTCACGATGATTATGATTGGGATGACGAGGAGGCGGATATAGACCAGAGGGAGTACGGAAGGATCTCCGACCTTTTGCAATTTACAGAAGATATATGCGCGCGCATTGACCGTCAGGGTCGGGCATAGCGAAACACGAGCCGTTAGCCGTCATACTGCTGTCGATAAGAGTGTTGATTGACACGCTTTGGGTGGTCAGCATGGGCATTGCGCCGGGCCAAATTGTCCCTCTTGAATGGAACCCAACGAATCAGCTGCCACGATAGCAGAGGTAGGCGGCGGATGCTGTCGAACGGATGGTGCCCAATTCAAATACATTACATTTTACGGAATTTTCACACTCCTTTGGTATGCTACGTATCGCAAATCAAGCGGCGGCATAGAGCTGGCGTAACACTAACAATTGTCCAACCGATGGGCAAGGATGCAAGGCGTTTAACATTGACGAGGCCATTTACAAAACCCGCCACGCAAATAAGGGATGTCCATGTAGATTCATCGGCATACCGGAGGAGCAGATGAGAAGTATAGTCGATAGCGGCGGTATACCGCTGGCGTACGTCAATCGCGATATGTCGCTCGGCGTCAAAGCCGCGACCGAAAATGATGCGTACGTCGCCTTCTCGCACGTATGTCCGACGGCCTCGGCAACGCGATGGAGAATTCGATACCAGCATGCCAGCTTCAGAAACTAGACAGTTATATGAAGAAATGCGGACAGCTATCGCACAGTCCCGGGGCGGGTTACTTTAACGGTTTAGACTTGATAAAGCTGTCTAAGGCGTATCAGGCGAAATACTTTTGGCTCGATACTCTATGTATACTGCAGGTAATGATCCGGCGACCAAAGCGCTGAACGTAAGGCGATTAATACCATCGCACCGACGTTCGCTGGCGCAAACCGAGTCATCGTCCTGGATTACGACTCAAAGAACTTCAGCCTTAAAGGGCCCAGTGGACGGACGTCGCCACCCGTATGTTATTCTCAAGTTGGGTGGGACGTTGTTGGACCCTGGAAGAAGGTGCGCTTAGCCGCGCGTGTCAGATCGAGTGTGTGGATGGTTCATTCGATCGAACGCTGCTACCCGGAAAGCAGCATCTTCTCCGGGTACATTTATACTCGAGAGACTACATTCTATATAATTCGAAGCTGGAAAGGCGGGCGGCGGCTTTCTACTTAGGAAGTCCTGAGGTTCGTCAACCCGAAGGGGCCTTCAGAAAAGAACACACAGAATATTCGAACGACGGGTAAAGAGGATGGTGGACATACCACTCGAGCTAGCGATGGATGAGGCATTCTTCCGGGAACATAAAGAAGCTTTGTAGAGCGTGATCCGAACTGAGGAAGCATTCGAAGAAGATATTATGCGCCATTTTCAGTTATGCTGGAACAATTTAGGCAGACGACAGACGTCGAGATCGGAGGATAGGATGATGATATTGTCGAATCTTCTGGATCTAAACGCTTTCAAGATCATGGCTTCCCCTCAGCCGATGGCTTCATTACTTAGGGCGTTGCCGGGCGTGCCACTGTCATTAATTTACAATCCGGAGTCCAATCAGCCTAAACCCTATAACAACCGAAACGGGCGATGATAATGGCGCTGACTTCAATAGATGGTTGCCATTGTATCCGGGCCTCTACCAGTACCTTCGCACGAATTTTTGGAATGGAAGAATGACTATCTTTATATCGACTACAAACCAGAATTTACGCAGATGTTTCTCTTAGATGACATTGATTCCATTACGACTGCGAAGGGAGAGCTGGAGTTTGCTATTCATAGTGTCAGATACCACAAAGGCCAAAGGCCCTCCCCCTCTATGAAATACAAATTCCGTATCGAATTTCTGCGGCACGGACGGAATCCTGTCCCTAAACTCGAAAAGTTACCAGCTTGTATCCTGATCGATAGAGATGACCGGCGGCAGCCTTCCGAGACGCCTCCGGAACATTGATGCTGCACGGTGCTTACCTGCGGGTTGAAGAACTACGTTTCAGTCATGACGACGGCGCGATATCGGATTTTCAGGTCCGAGAACGGCTGTTGTTCGTGGTAGCGAGAACAACGACGAGCCAGCAGATCGCGGCGTACCCAGACGCGGCGGACCACTTCTGCCGCCTCCCTCTGTTAGAATGCCACGAAACTCTCGCTACCAAGTCATGCTACGTTCGATTGTCCGATACGCGCTTTCCTAATCTCTATGGAACAGAGTGATCATCCAGATGCTCGGGCCTATAGCTCCGTTCAAAATTGGACACTGAAGTTGCGGCATAGTAAGTAACACGATTCCTCCTTATAGCGTAAAGAACATAGGGAAACACGTGTATAGAGAATGCGCGGGCACAATAATGATAATTAATAGTATATGTATATATATTATTGTGCTAATCTAAGGATATCAACGATAATCAGATTGTCCTGCTTCCGACGCCATACCTCCCGCGTCCGTGCCATTAAATTTGGGGCTTCAATTTTATAGCCGTCGGTATTCTCATTGCTCCGTACCTGATAATCACAACTCTTCCATGCTCATATTCGCCTACAACACGTATAAAACTTTTTCAGGGCTCCTCTCAACGGTAGATGTGTCGTAGCGCTCTGGTGGGGCCTTCATAGCGGGAACCCTGCTGGACGGCGTAATGTACTGGGACATAATGGAACTCGGCAGCTCCTCTCTCTTCTGGCTGATTATGAAACCATACGGCCGATGAATAGGCGCGAAAGTATTTTCGTGGCAATGCAGCTGGTGGACATTCGATGTCCCTGATTACCTTGAGCATATATAAATGGTTTGTAGCCCCGCGGCTATTCGCGGAGTGGGTTACTAGCTTTAGGCCCGCCGGCCAACGACGGAACAAGAGCTACCGTGGTCTAGGAAGGCGAGCTGGATGCGAGCGAAGATATGGGGCTTGCTCAAATGGATTGCTTCTAAGGTTGACCCAGGAGTCGAAGAAGTCTTGAGGAAACAGGAGGCTAAGGCTACAAAAGATGATTGAAACGGTTCAACATTTACATGTAGTTCTTACAAAATTGTCTTAGCTTTGCATTTTGGAAGTAAAAGCATCTAGACCTAGAACCAAAATACTGAAACTAGCAGCCGTTGTTTTCACGAAAGGAAACGCCATCCGGCACTCTGGATCGCGAAATGATGATGTCCATGAGACAACGGTGATTTCCATGTCTTAGGCCAGTCCATGATAGGATTAGTAGCACAAAAGAGAAATACCCTCATTCTCACTCATGTATCGGTATCGCCCGGAATATTAGCTGCGAATTTACTTACTTGCTATGTTAATGGTTCATTTCGACTTACAAGTCTCGGAGATTCATGACCTAGGCTCTGTTTGAGTGCTACCAGAATTTTACTTTCGTCAACATGCGAGGGCAAGTAACCCAAAAAATTCAAATTTTTATAACGTAGAATCATGAGGCAGGCTAAATCAACCAATATTTAACGTTCTGATTTAGTCCCTGAGTAATGGCGGAGGTTTCGTCCGTTGTGTAAACTACATTACTAAGTATTTTTAGAGGACCATTGTACGAAGGAAACCCATGAAGATATCTCTTATCTTGTCGATAGCCGTTTCAGCCGCTGGCTGCTTCGCTGCGCCGCGTCCGAGTACAACGGAGAGCTCAACCGGCATCAGCGTGCAGCCCGAGGAGGCCAACTGAGCGATAGCCTTAAATCAGTGGAACCGCAGACCAACGCTCACCACACTCCCCAAATTCCAGTCGAAAGGCAGTACGAAGCATTGTTGCAGAAGTTCGAGGAGAATAACAGATTCTTCAAGGAGGAAACAGTCTCCGTGCGTGAAACCAGGAAAGGTCTCACAGAAGTAGGTAATAGGCGAAAGGTGGAGATCGGCGCCACTCCAGAAGCCGAAATCAGCTTTAAACTACGGGACTTCCACGACGAAGTCAATGCGCTTACGAAAGAGTTCGTGCAGGATTTATTCGGCATCGCCCACGTGCGCCGTGGCCTTTTCAATATCGTTGACTGCTACCACATGCACAAACATGGTGCAGATATCATATTGAGACAAATCCAGGAAGGTGCAGGGTCTCCAGAGCTTGAACCGAAGGTACGGGAGCTCCGGGGCGCCATAGAGAAGGCCACAAAAGATGCAAGGGCCTTCCAGCAGGATTCTTTCGCGGACTGGCTTGACTTTGTTCTAAGGGAAACGATTGACGTCGGCCAGATGGGAATTGGCGGAATTAAAAATATACTCACCCCATTTACACCACGAGAGGGTTATACCCGCTACATGGAGTTCAATTACATGATGAGCGTAACTTACAATAGCTTCAACGACGCCATCACAGAGCTCCTGAATCTTCTGCAGATGCGTTCCCACACCCCTCATTCACGGGGATCGACCTTAAGTTACTTGAGCAGATACAGAACTTGTTCACAGGTTCTTCCTCCGAGCGTTACGGGAGAAGGTGGAATGGCTGTTACGGCGCTAACGAAGAGTGATAAGGCACACAATATAAATTCAGCTTTTAGCCAGACTACTTACGATTTTACACAAGAGCTAGCTGAACGTGGGCTTGAATACTACGTCGCCATGCTGAGCAGCTTGGAAGCCGCGAGGCGCACGTGGCAGCAGGCGTCTAAACTGTGGAAGGAAGGCCAGAATATGGAGAACCTGGCGCTCGTCGACGATCTCAACCTCGCCTGGTATCCCTCGAGCACGGATGATCCAGAGAAGGATCAGTTACTGAAAAAGGCGGCGGACGTGGTCGCCCTCATAACAATTACGCACCAGAAAGACTTGAAGAAAGAGATAGAAAACTCCTTAAAATATATCGCGAACCGTGAGGAAATGGTATATTCACCGTCCCTCGCAAAGTACATCAGCTGGACCTCGAGGATGCAGCGAGAACCCACTACATCTACTACGACCTGTGGATGCTCGACGATCGATTCAAACCCCTTAGAGAGATGTACCAAAATAACAAAATAGATGCTGAAGAAGTGTCCATCAACTACTACAAGACACTGGAATCTCGGTTCGAGGAGGAGACGAATAAGGAAAGGGAAATCCTCTACGATCTGAAGCATGGCCTCCGGAAATGTACACCGGAACAAACTCGCACGATGCTCGAGAAAGAAATCATGCTCGAGAAACTTTTAGTAGAGTTACCACAGTTGGATAAGAGTCGTCGCTATAAAAACCTCCGAAAGGTCTTCCAAGAAGAGATCCAGTGGTGAAGGGTGAGGAGGAAAGGCAAGCCACGGAACCTCAGGGGCAACCATCGGGGCCTAAGAGTAAAAAGTCAAAAAGAACAAGAAGAATAAAAATAGTGGCAAAGTTAAGGAGCCTTCGGCTCAAGAGGATCTGAGGCCGTCGCTATCTGATGTCGATGGCCACAAGGAAACCATTCACGATGCGAATGCGCGCGAAGCCGAACTTCCCGCAGAAGCCTTGGAAAAACCATCCGCCACGATCGCCCACTCGTCACCGCCCGAGATAGGACTTGAAACAGTGAACGAGCTCTTGGTACCACAGGGGCCGTCAGAATGGGAGGATAGGGAAGCAGCAGCCTCTCTGCTACAGATGATCCCAGCCCTACAGCCGAAGAAAAGAAGAAAAAAGGTACAGTCAGGCCCCAGGACACCACGGGTATCGATAATATCGGCCAAAACACTGGACAGGCCGCCACGGTTGTCCATGAAATAGAAGGGTCAAATACGGCTGATAATACCAATAAGCCGATCGAGCAGATACCTATGGACCTTGATACCGGAAACCTTCGCGAAGACCAAGCTAAACATGAACCAGCTTGGAAGGAGGTCACGGTGAAGAAGACTAAGCAACGCACAGATACTGTACAAGCTTCGACGCAAAATCGCCCTGCCTTCAGAAAGTATGCACACGATGCTCAAAAGCCTAAGACACCATCAATGCCGAAAGAGCTCAAGATGGGTCCCAAATTTGACACCACAAGCGAGCAGGACTTCCCGCGGATAGTTCCCGAGCAGCGTACAGAATCTACGGAAGCCCAACGCGACAGCTTGAACCTCGCGCGATGAGCGGGCCTTTAGTCTTGAGGACCCTTCTCAGTTACACGCCGGAGATATGAAATTGGGGTCTGCGTGGGTAACCAGTAACCTGGCTTCCAACCTGCAGGCGAACATATTGAGCGAAGAAGTTTCCGTTCCAGAGATGCACAAACTAAAGCTTAGAACCAACGATGCCTCGGGAGAAAGCGCTACGGTCTTTGATACTACGGCCCACAGCGAAAATCTCCTATAAATGCATTTTCTGGAATAAATTCGCTGATTTCACATCCTTAGGAGAAATTTACGGCCTCAGAATCAGCCAGCACCGAGCCGACGACACCCAGCTGACCGTAAGATGTCCAGCCAGGCCTATTGGACGCAACCAACTGGTACAACGAAGTCGTCGGCGATGGTAGCTTGAATAGGTTAGGCCCGGATCTGATGCTAGACAGCGTGGAAAGTTCTGGATAAGCTCAAGGCAAATTTGAAGTGGGTTTTCAATACCGAGCACTTCAGGCACGCAATGCTGGCCACAAATCCGGCCGAGCCGACGTTGAGTACGTCCAGCACCATTTAGAGAGTCTCAGAAAGGCACTAGACGATCTCCGGCCTTGGATGATAAATCTCAACCAATACGAGCCGTTTGTACAGTCCGTTCAATACGATGCTGGGCGGCGTTGTACGTCTAGGGAGGATAGAGGAACTCAGGGAGATGCACACCAAACTATTTGATTTGGTTCAAAATGAGGTGAATCGGATCAGAGGGCTAGGTTTCTTTTAAATATCATATTTCCAATAATATACTGTATTATCATCTTTTTGAAATGATCATATTAGCACTATCCTTTCAATACTACCATTCATTCATCTATTTATTTGTTTCGGGAACTACAGTTTCAGCTCGACCGCTTCGGGGCAGCGTGCTCTGAAGCTAGGCAGTACGTAGCTAATCTCAGAAAACTCCCTACCAACACATCACATGGTATTTTACCGCACCCATTGTCCCTTCATATCGGCCCTATTTTGTGACAGAATACAAAACTGCAAGATCATCTGTGCAAGATCATCTGTTCTAAGCTTAACGAAGAAACCCGGACGTACTTATCAAACCACTCCCGTATAATGCTACGTAAAGACCAGAATTGGCGTAAAGCATGAAAACCACTACGAGCAATAAAACACCAAGTACTACTCCTACGGCTATGAGGCCAGCTTTCAAAGATTCACGGTGCCGCTTAAATCGCGTGTTCCAGTATTTTGAGTACACCCGAATGCGATGGCGTCGGGTTCTACGGGATCAGTTACGATCGGGCGAGTTCGAATGTACCTTTGCTGAACTGTGTTTTAACGTAGACCTAAACATCGTCTCATTTGTATCAGCATTCTGCGCCAGTTCCAACGAAAAATTAGAGAAGTCCTCCAGTTTATTGACATACCTGTGACAAAAACGCTTTACCGAGTACTATCCTATCGAGAACTGTCCCGTTGAAAATACGGGCTTCTGTAACGTTCGTCTGTAAAACCTTTTTCCCGTGCGGTCGATCGCCCGCCGTGGCTGCTCTAGCTCCTCGCTCGGAATCTCGAATGTAACCGGGTTATCTCCATTTTCGAGCGTTATCGCCATCGAGAAACCGAACTTCGAGTTCCTAACTAGTCCCGGCTCGACTACGAAGAAGTCAGGATCCGGCGAGCCGGCGAGTTTATAACCGGTTACCTCCATAAACCTATCTAGCGCCGACTGCGAGAGGCGGAAGAGGTTGTCGTAACTTTTCCGCGCAAGTTAGAATATGTAAACTATCATGAAACAGTTAAAATTGATGACAACCTACGGCTCAATACACGCCTTCGTCCCCCCAGCTGCAGGATCAATAAGAACATCGGACTGCGACTCGGCGTCGGATCCTTCCCGTATGATCGCCATGCTCTTGATCTCCACTTCCAGCGGACAGTGCCTTTGCGCACCCAAATCTGGATTCGTATTGATCTCAAACTTCGTAAAGCTTCCCCTAACGCTCGCAGTATCGTAACCGCCAAAGACAATATTGCCCGGTCGAGGATTAGCAACAGACGTACTCCCGCGTTAAGTCCCCACCCATCGTATGGATATCCCGCTTTCTTCAGCGCTTCCAGAAGCGTCGCGTTCGCCACTCTATGCCTAATGCGCGACGTTCTGGTTCTGCCCGTCGTCTATAGTACTAACGATAACATCCTTTAGATCCGGTCCGTTTGGAAAACTCAGCGACGTCAAACCAGGTTTCCCCATGGGATCTTGGAATCTGTGCTTATCGCCAACCAGTTACGGTCCTTGTCAAGATCGCTAACGGGCTCGTAGGTATATTCTCCTTCTTCGTTCGCGTACGTTCGTTAAATGTCCCGCCGCGGCGCGACTGGCACTGCGCGAATGTAATGTTTTGTACCTTTTCGTCGACGGCGCATAGGGCTGTACCCATGAGGTAGATGTTGGCGGTGAACGTGCTCGGCATAACACAAAGGTTCCGACCGTCGCGGCGGCGATGAAAGCGCCCCAGGAGTCGACGCCTACTTGGGTGTTACCGCTACAGTTGGCTAGTCGGAGCGTTAGAGGTTGCTGAGGTAGACATTCTCCAGACGCAGCGGCGGCGAACCATAGTACGCTGAATAGAGCGGAAATGGCCGTGATCAGACGCTTGCGAAGATCCATTAAGGCGTCCAGTTTTCAGCGACCCCGGTATCATTTAAGCATTTTTTGGAGTAATATGGGGAGTAAATGGATTTAATAATGGTTCCTTTGTAGGCGTGTAGACCAAAGGTTGCTTTCTATCGGTCCAGCCTTGCTGCTGCGGCATCCGGTCTATTAAAACAAAACACCTTGTACTGCGTGACAAACTTGCTCGTGCTGTGATATCTTCAAGCTTGCAACGACGGGAAACATTATCCCCTTCTAGAAACATAAAATATCGTGCGGTACACGAAAGAAAGCGATCCTCGCATAGATGCGTCGGAAAGACAGTCCGTTAATTTGTCATAAAAATAGTGCCCATGGCCCTCTGCAGACTTGCTTTGATATCACACCAGTGACGCCCTCAGCCAATTATATTGCAGCTGTATTGCCAACCCTGCCAAGTGTTCTTAATGTACGCAAAACCCCACGGCGACTGCCCGTTTTCCTTGAAGATTGAGCTTTGCCCACATTCACAGTCATGAGTAGATTGTAGTAGTAGCCTCCACGGCATGAGTACCTGACAGTTCCATGGATTTTAGCACTATGGTCTATGTTTATTCGAAGATTCGCCCTCCGCAACGCCAACAGGGATTCCACGGTGCGATTCCTTGACTTTTTGCAGCGGGGTTCGGTTGCGGGGTGCATGAGGTCGCGGGGGGGATAGCATAGCCTCAATAAGTGCAGCTGCAGGATCAGCCCCATTTTTTTGGCGCCGTGGAAGGATTAATTGTCCACGATACACGGTCAAATCATGCCGGCCTACCTTAAATATTGCTCCGTGAAGCGAAGCTCATGAATCAGACTCTGTGTTGTATTCACCCAGCAGTTGCGTCAGGAGTGGTGAGCTTCCATAGCGACGAACCTACGTGACAGAGATCGCTGGAGAAACTAGGTGTTTCAACGTGGATACCCTATGTCTAAATAAAACGAAAAACGCGCCGAAGGGTCTCGTCTAAGCAGCATGACACGATATAGTAGATAATAATGCTTAGAAGAGTGCCGCTCGCGATACTCGATATATCTATATAATATTTGATAGCCTTCCGATTACCCTAAGCTCTTCTATAGTTGAGATTATCCATTGAGGTCATTAGTGTAACCCAAATGGTACAAGCTCGCCATAAGAGCAGCAGATCGTATTGAAACGAGCGCGAGACCTAAAAAATGGGATAGGATGAAAGAGTTGGTAGCTAACAAAAAACAAGCTTCAAGCTAGCAACGTATCTTATGCCGGATCTTTCATAACGCCCAGTTATTTTTCAAGTTCATGAGCCTCAAGCTTGACGCCAAAGCGACTGATAGCTTTAAGTTAACCTTAGTCATGACTGGAATCCAGTCTTGAGGCAGGAATATATAAATTCTCCTTGGCGCCTTCTGCCAGCCCCCGATACCAAGGACCTCCTCCAAGTCTATCTCAGATAGTAGCTCTTTACTGGACAAATCAAAAATAGATCTAAGATAAAAAGGACTAAGCTAACATCATGAGCGTCTATATTCACAGGAATAAGGAGAATATTCATCCTGGATCACAGGTTGCGGTCAACGCCCAGAACTCGTTCACCACTCGAGCTCTGGCAGTAGTGGTACACGTCGACCGCTGCATGAAATAACTACAATACAAACAGACCGAGGATTGAGTTCGGATGATTCGGATATAGAAATGGAGAAGCTAGATTACCTCACGGCTATTTCCAATGCTCCTAGGCGGTATTATGATACTCGCCATTGGGATTCATCAGACGAAGAGTTCAACATCAAAGTCGAGACAAGTCCACCGCCAAGACTAGATCCACACAACTCGATAGCAGACACAGAAGAATATCACGAGTCAGACTTCCAGCTAGCCGCAGACGATCGGTATATTAAAGACGCCGAGGCCGTCTTCGCCTGGCTAGATCAGCAAAACCTCCTCCCGCCGCCGTCGCATCCGGCTTACGTCATAGTACAAAAAGAGACGTCATAATAATCTGGCGCGACGGCGGACTCGACCGCTCCATCCTCTGTCAAGCGCCAACGAGGCTCGAAGTAGTCGCGTTCGACGGTATGTTCACGGACTACGCACAGCCACAAAGACCACGAGTAGACGTACACCTAGAAGCCGCGGCTACGAATCCGCTGAATTCGATGTACAACCACTACCCATCCAACGGCCCGTCCCGGCTTCTCCATCGGATGGGCAAGCATCCCGCGGGTACGTTAGGGATGTACCTCACCGACACGGACGGCGACGTGTGGGGGATTACGAACGGCCATATTATCTACGGCTACGACTACTCCCGCCATAAAACCTTGCGTTACCGGAGAGGATATTCGATTGTCCGTCGCTTTACCCCGCAGTCATCGACCACGCGTCCTACATGGTCGGCACGTACATGGCCAAATACGAAAGCGAACTAACCGACATCGAAAAACGGCTCAGCGAATTACGCCACAAGATCGATACCGGGGAGAGGGGTATAGTAAATAAAATAAGAGGGCCGGAAGTCCTGAAAGGGAAACTAAACATATTGAAAGAAAAAAGGGAAGCCGTGAAGGAGTTATACGATATCTGGAGGGAGCGGTATAAAGCGTTTAATTGGCAGCCTGCCGACTGTGCTTTCGGGGTAGGGTGTATTGGGAGATGGCGCAACGCGGTCATCGGTGGTTCGATTACGGCCTCATAAAGATAACGAAGAGGCACCGCATCGGGAAGAACGAAATATTCATCGGAAAAAAAACTACACCGCTTCAACACAATAAGGCCACGAGGAACCACAGCCCGGTATGCTAGTATGCAAGAACGGTATGGCTACTGGTCTTACCTTCGGTCGCCTCATCGGTACGAAGCTGGTAACTGGCCAGAACGGCGCGGCAAGGAGGGAGTGGTGCATCTCACGCTTTCAAAAATGGAAACGAAGAGGTTGTTTGCGAAGTTGGGGTGTGAAGATAGGAAGAGGCGAGACGGGAGGGAGGTTATAACGGATTTTTCGCGAAGGAGGCGATTCTGGTGCGGTTGTGCTGAGTTATCCGGATCTCACGCCGGTGGGATTGCTGCACGGCGGGTTTCCGACGAAGGACCGCAGCGATCCGGCGTTCGGTAGTGCGGTGATAACACCGTTGTGCCAGATACTGAGCAGGGTTAGGAGGAAGTTTAGCCTTACGTTGGAACCGATGAAGTCTTAAGTGGTATTGGGGATTATACTTTTGATATTCGCCTGTTTACAGGTTACGAAAAAGCCGTTCCTTTGTGAAATTATGCATACATACAGTTCTAAAATATCTTCTTAATAGATTTGTTTTTTCAGAAACAGTTTCCTGTCTTAGATTCTAGCGTTATTGGATTACATAGAAGAATCTATATATAACTGTAAGTAATAGTTACTAGTAAGCTCGTTTGCGCATTTTCGTACCACAATCATGCGGGTTATCAATAGTTTTTAATGTAGAAAGAATCTCGATTAACTATCGTAGCGCATTCCCTTCTATAAGACGAGAGCCTATTAGCTAGTCAGGGAGTAGTATCATGTCATCGACATCAATTAATGCTAGTTACAATAGAAGGACTAGTATTCGAGGCTAGGCTATCTCAGACCTTACTGAAGATTGCCATCTTCAAATAAAATGCATCAATGATTAAAGCAGGTGCTATGATAAAATCTATAACCTATAATTCTATAGATCTAAAAAAAGAAAGCGACTCCAGAATGTTAAAAAAAAGAACTAAAACCCTTCAATAATCGCCATATCCCATATCTATTAATACATATACCCCCATATTACAATTTACTCTCCTCTTCTTCCCCTCCTCCTGCTGCTGCCCTCCCGCGCTACCATTCGCAATATGCTCAATGCTCTCATCCTTCACATCCTTCATCCTAATAACACCCTCCTGGTAACACGTCGCCACCAGATTTCCCTGTAAATCCATAATCCTCTGATGCACGAAGCCCCTCTGGTCGCCAGCCCAGGGTGTATCCGCTTCCATGAGCATCCACTCGTCCGCGCGGAATGGGCGGTGGAAGTATATCGTGTGGTCGAGCGATACCATCATGCCCACGTCCCGCGATTTGTGCGCGCGGGAGACGGTGCCGATGAACCAGGAGTCGGAGAGATATGCTATTTTGGGGCTTAGTTTATGTATTATAGAAGTTAAGATGGTGAGTAAATTGTGCTTACCGAGGGCTTCGTAGTGCGGAGCGGCGCCGACGGGGGCATTTATACGGCCTTTGGCTTTGACCCAGCTTCGCATGCGTTTTGAGTGCGGTTCGTCGGAAAGCTCTGATTTGGATGCTGTTAGTAGGATTAAACTTTTCTTTTTTTTTTTTTTTTTTAAAAAAAAAAAAAAAAAATCATGCTCCATTAACATCATGTAGACCATAGCAATTTTATCAAATTCTCCTTCCGTCATCCTCCATCCCAAGAAACCAAGGAAATAAGAAATATCCATCTCACCATTCTTAATCTCAATCAACCTCCTCTCAAACGGATCCTCCGCCGCCCGCCTCTTCGTCTCCTCCAGAACTCCTTCGTGATCAACCCTTTCTTCAACATATCACCCGCGATCATAAGCCCATCCTGACACTCGCTGGGATCCTTCAAACCCTCAGGCATCGGTTCCTCATGTCTCAAGCACCTTCTACCGCCCGACGGCTTCTGGAACGAGCACGTGGCGGTAAATATTACCTTCCCTCGCTGCTTAGCTTGAACCGTACGTGTCGCGAACGATCTACCTTCGCGGACGTGCTCGACGTGGTAGAATACGGGCCGGCGGGAGTCGCCGGCGAGGACGAAGTAGCAGTGCATGCTGTGGACGACTAGGTCGGTGGGGACGGATTTTAACGCTGCGGCGAGGGATTGAGCGATGACGGAGCCGCCGTAGATGCCGCGGGCGCCTGCGGGAGTATCATGGTTAACTAATTTTTGTCCTGTCCAGTTGATCTTTAATTTTTTTTTTTTTTTTTTTTTGGAGAGGAAGAAATAGGTAGGAGGAAACGTCATGATGTCAAACAGAACATCGTTCGATTAAAATTTTTTTTTCTAGATAACCCATGCCAGACTACCGAAAAAGCACGCTAAATGCCGACTAATTCTAATGCAAAACCCAGGTGAAAATAAGGCTAAGCGTATAGATACTTCAAATAGACTTACCAGGCGGATGCCACTGCGGCCTCGTGTTCGTGTATATATCCTCGCCGAGCTCCGATAAGGCCCGCAGCTCGAGCGTGTTCTCGATCGGGGCGACATTCGGGTTCAGCGGCGGCGTCGGGTACACGGTCTGCGGTACATCGTGGTCTAGGTCTTCGCTGGGAGGCATCGTGGTATAGCTGGCTGCTGAATTGATCGCGTTTACAAGAGATCTTATCGGTCGGGTATGGCGGGCTATAACGGAGGAGGTGGAGGAAGGATTGGTGCTTATTAGGTCCGAAAGGTACCGCCGCTGAGATGATGCAAATGCAGGACCTGCCTGAAGCCTGCGAGGTAATGTAAGACGGGGAGAAGACAAAGGTGACGATGATAAGGAGAGTCGTGGAGTGGTAGGAGGATATCGACGCAGTATTGTACGCAATCCGGGGGAACGTGAAGCTGTCAACGTTGCTGCGATGTGCATGGCTTCTTTGCTTTGTTCTTTAATACTTCGGCTATTGCGTTGATGTACGATAGGATTGGTTGGTTGAAAAAAATTGGGGTGGTCAGATTCGGCCGGCATTTTCCCTTTGTTTCACAAAACTCTACTTATTGGAAAGGCCACCCGGCGATGCCTCGGTCCGACCGTAAAACTCTGCTCCAAAACTCTACTAAATTAGCAGAGTTATTCTCTCGTCATGGCACTATTTTCAGCTTAATCAGGCAATAAGTCCGTGATGTTTGTCCAACCGCCCCAGAGGGTGTTCGGCACCGAGGTCTAACGCCGCCTCCGTGGGACGGATATCGCGGATATCCGGATTGCTAAAGCCATTGAATAAAGAGCGAGGAAAAACGTCTAAGCTAACGCGCTTATTAGGTATATTACCGCTGTCGGCGACCTATAAACATTCCGTTGAATAGATCAATCTATCCCTTTAGTCAATTGAGGCCTTACTGGTGGGTGACTGCTTCGATGCTGTATGACCTTCTAGATGTTGACCTTCATTTTATCAAGCGAGACCAAATATAATATGTGGTAGCTAGCTATAATAGTGTTCTAAAATATAGTAGTAGTTTCGAATATCAGCCAATCTCTTTTTTTTTTTTTTTCTGTATCGTGCTTTTCTGCCAACTCAAGCTCTAGTTCCGTTTTCTCCATCAAACCACGAGCTAATTTTAGGAAGAGTTTGTTTGGCTCTCCCTAAAATGCTTATCCCAAAGCTTTCAATCGATGAGCAGTATAGCTAAAACAAATTTAAAAAAAAAAAAAAAACGTAAACGAAGGTGCGTCAGACCGAAATTATGAAAAGTTAAGCTTGTATATAGAAGGTTTCTTCAAACCTCACTGTGTATACCGCGGATCAGTGAGTTTAGCGCAACGCCTTTGAAATACGTCTGGGTAATAATGTTTAGTTGATGGCCAGTCTACCATATGGTTTTTCTCTGCCCCCCGGGCGGAGGAGCTACTAGATGTATAGATACGTGTTTCCAAGAAAATAAAATAAAATAAATTGGAAAAAAGCCATTATCCATATTACCGGCCATAAGCAAAGTCACTATCAGAATATGGAGATAGTAAATCTACGTCTGTGAATAAAACTTCAGAAAACGGTTTCTAAGAAGCGGAATACAGGAAGTTACAACTTTGTACATGATTTATAACAATACTAAGCGATATCGTTCATGTTAAACCAGTATTATAATTATTATAGAAAAAAATCATTCTGATATAAATTTAATACTATGGAAAAACGGTGAATATATGCTAGAGAATACAAATGTTCATTATTAGAGGACATAGTAATAGCAAACGTCATTGTGACATTATAAAAAAACAAAAGAAAGAAATAAAGAAAGCCAGAAGCCGCTAGGATAATTTAGATAATAGGGTACGGGTCGATCTCCCTAAAGCCGCACCTACCGTTCTGCATATCATACAGGTAGTCCGAATGCAGCAGCGCATCCCTGCCACGGCTATAAACTTGTCGCTGGGTTCCTTGAACTTGCCGGTGGTGATGTACCCGTCGAACCTTATCGCGTTCACGAACAACCCCCTGTTACCCGTAACCTAATTAAATGCGTACCCATCCGTGCGGTCCTAGAGGGCTATCGGCTACATAACCCCACATACACGAAAAAAAGGTCGTTAGGGGGGATTAACCCGATCATCAAGCCGGTATCCAGCAAAACGTTCCAGGTCTCAGGCCCAGAGCTGGAGGGTGTTATCCACAATGGTAGGAAATCATTCAATGGGTCCGTCGTCGGGTTAGGATCGCGCGGTGCCGCGCCGCCATTTTCTGCAGCCAGAAGTTTTGTATGTTTGTATGTTTGCCGCGTTAAGGCCGACGCTTACGCCGTCGTGGGTGAGGACGTAGCCGTAGCAGGACATCTGCGTCGCGTCGGGTGCGTCGGGACCCCGGCGATGGTGGTCGTGAGGGGGTGGAAGGGGTTTACGATTTTATCGCTCATACCCGTCGGCTTGTTCGGTCTGTTACCGACGCCGAGGGTTACGACGTTGCTCACGAGCGTCTTGAGTACCTTGTAGGAAAGGCAGGTGTCGCCGTCCATGCTCGCGTCGAAGTTCGGGCAGAGTACTTTGGTCTTCACCCTGAACATGGGCACGCTGACGTCGACGGGTGACTTTCCCTGCGGTGAGAAGGTGATGGTCCCCTGCACCCAGTCGCCGGACCAAAGCGTGCCGCCTTCCCTGTCGATGCGGAATATGTGGCTACTGGAGATCATGGGTAGGGCTTTGAAAAGGCTGTAAGGGACCAGAGTGCCCGTGAATCCGGTGTCTACGATGGCGCTCAGTTTAGCTTTTCAGGAACCGGCCATGGCGATGTTGATCCTCGGCCAGCCAACACTGGAAGTGAGTTGCAGTCGTTGTGGGCTTGGTCGACCCACGGGAAGTAGATGCTTAGGTCCTGGCGACATTCCGCTTGGTAGATGTCCTGCGAAAGTTGATACGGTACTGCTGTGGTGTAGTCACGACGGACAAGGCCGCTGCTTGAGGGTAATGCGCTCGAAGCGGCGATCACTCCTAGAGCGAGAGCGGCGTACGTAACAAAGCGTAAGGCAAGGTTGGGAAAATTGCCGCCCATGATGAAGTGCAAATAGAGGAAAAAGATTGCTGTGAAGCAGAAAATTTCGAAATGAAATTTAGATTAATACAGCTGCAGCTGTAATTTACTGATTAATTTGAATGAATGGTAAGACAGCTCCAGCTGTTAGATTAAGGAAAGTATATCGTTAAATAAAGTCGTCACTGGTTATAATGGTGTGGAGACGATGTTTCGTCCTTATCGCGAGAATTTCTCAATCGCCAAACCGATAAAAGGAAAATTTTCATAATGGCATTATAACCCGAGATATTCTGGATACACGCGAAAATATCCGAAGAGATATAAAATGGGGGATAATGGGAGCATTGGACAAACAATACTTTGTAAAATTCAAAATCTTTCGAGCTCCATTTGTCTATCCTCAGTTCAGAAGCTATGCAGAGACTATGGTTTTTGCTGTATCTGAACGAGCCATCTAAAGAAATGTTACTATATTAGCTTCCACGCTTCTACTTCGTCAATGCGCGCGGTTGCAAATATCTCTTAGCTTTTTAACAATTTGATTTATACGGTTTAAATTAATGGACTCTTCGTAGTTAAGATAGCTTTTCTTCGACCTCAGTAATAAAGATTTAGTTTTAAAGTCAATACCTCCGGTTAAGCCTCATTTCATTCTTTGAGTACGAAGTGGGTCGTCACAACTATAATTATACACGGTGCTTGATGCGATGCTTAATGCTACCATCATGCTTCCGATCCTCCATTCTACGACGACGAACTCTTCACAGTCCTTCCTGCATGAGATGAATCGCATTTGTGGATGAAGTGCGGAATTGAGCGGCAGCTGTCGCATGAGATCTCTTGCTTTGGCGATTGTGCAAACCCTCTAGATCAAAGTAGATCGTTAGTAAAGGGCCACATAAGTCTCTCAGACATATCTCGTATGAATATATCAACTACTACAAAAATCTAAGGCGGATTATAGAAATACGGGTGATTTCTCGGCCAAAGGTTCGTTTACTACGTTTGAATATTAGACTGGAACACAAGCTTTCCCCACTGCAGATCCCATTGGGTGCTGAAATTTCCGGAATACGGCAATAACCTCCGCCGGTTAAAATTCCCAAGTCTACGAGATGTTTTTCAGACTTCTTCTTGCGAGCTATAAGTTTTACTACAGATGACGCGGGTGAAACGGATCATGAGCCGCATGTTCAATGCTTGGTGTGATTCCTAGATCGCAACTCACCTTAATTTGCTATCCGAAGTTAGAGGTTAGAGGCTTGGAAGGAATTTAAGCAACCGAGGTCCGAAACCTTTTATATAAGTCAGAAAAGCGGAAACCGCGCGTTCTCTTGGACGAGGTTTTCTTCCTGGACGGGATCGGATGCTTTATAAGGTAACAATACTAGTAGTATTAAAACTATCTCGTCCTTATTAGGTTTCGACATTAAAAGCCTCGATAAGTCACGCTGTTCAGCTGCTACTCTATTAATAGGCCCGGACTCAGACTTCAGGTAAGAATGTCCCCGTTGATGTTACCTGACGATTCATTCAGTCAATAGTCCGAAGAGTTTGCGACAAAACATTTGCATCTTCCTTAGATTTTATCTACAGACTATAGTAAGGATGCTAAAATCGGCACTCTCGCTAAGGTTATATCAGAGCACTTTTATCGCTGTAGCTCCCGAGCGTTACTTCGACTGCCTCATCACCTTGCTCAACGTCGCCTCTTAGCTACTACGACAGCCACTAACCCTGTCAAGCCGTCCTACTTTTACAAGGAAATACCGATTTCCAAAGAACCGGTAACCATAGCTCCCTCGGCTGCCGAGATAGCGGCCGCAAGCTCGATGAGCGCAACCTCGAGATTGCCGTCCGCAGCCTCTACCACGACGGCCTCATTGTCGTGAAGGATGCGATCAAAGAAATCTCCGTAATCGACACGTTAAACGAGAAGATGATCGCCGATGCGCTAAGCTTGCAGCTAGAGGCGAAGACAGCCCGTACAACTACACAAGAGCAACATCCAGCAGGACCCACCGCCTACGAAGAACTGGTTCTTCGAGGATGTGTTTCTGAGTAAGTACACTCCTTAGTTTTGAATTCACCCAAGCATCACATCAAGATTTTGTGTGCTTCCGTGATATACAAATAGGTCACTCTGACGTATCGCACGCAGATCCTATAGCGACGCAAATTACCTCCACGTTCTTGGTCCTCGTCCGAAGCTGACATTCCTATCCGGCAACACCGCCATGCCGTCTACCCCCTCAGCCCCGTCTACCCGCCAACCAGTCCATTCCGACGCGGACTTCGCGCACACCGAGATCCCCTTCGCGCTCGTCATTAACGTCCCGCTAATATCCATGGATGCGCACAACGGATCCACAGAAATATGGCTCGGCACTCACACCGCCACCGGCCTACATGCCCAACAGGGCGCTCACGTGAACGCGCCTCGGGCGTAATCAAACAAAACCTCCTCGACAAATGGCAAGAAGAGAAGCAACGCGGACCATTGCAGCCGAAAGTCGAAAAGGAAGCATCATAGTCAGGGATTTACGATTGTGGCACGCTGGCATGCCGAATAATAGTCAAGGCGTGCGGCGATGCTGGCGATGATACATTTCGCGCCGTGGTAAGGAATCAGATGAAGTTGGAGCTGAGCGAGGAGATTAAACCTATTGTGAGAAGCATGGGGATGTCATACAGGTCCCGACGAACTGGATTAGTGAGGAGAAGGCGAGGGAGACGTATTTGGACCGGGGGTTTGGAAATAGCTATGATTTCGACCAGCTTTCGTAGGCGTGCCCCATAACAAACGGAGGCTTCTACAGAAATACTAGCTGTCATTTTTCCTACTCTGAACTTGGATTTGTGAAATTTTTGATCTCGATCCTAGCAAAAACTTATTCGGGGAGAAAGGGGGAGGAGGGGGGGGGTTCTTTCTTTCCTAAGAATTATAAGAAATGGAACTACCTTATGCCTATATGCCTAGTCGCTTCGCCCGCATTTACATGTCTCGGGAGCGGTGTGAATATATATATATATATTTCGTGATATTTTGCATCCCAGTGCACACCGTACTATATGTATCACCAATATCAACAGCGTCCAAGTTAACATCATCCGTACTTACAGATCAAAATTACTGAAAGTAGTAGCAGAAGTTTCACGCCGTCAGTAATAGTAGTATGATTATTAACGCGCGGCGGCATCAACATCATAGCCATCAGCGACAACTTCAACCGCCAATAGCCACAAAAGCGCCGAGCATCAAATAAGCTTCAGAGTGTGGATATTCCAACAGAGCCGGATTCGAATGATCAGCTCAGGGAAGAAAGCCGAGATCAGACACCCAGTACGCTATATATCGCGACGTTAACTTAAAATATTTTATGCTTTGTGGCACTTTTTGCCAAAAGAGGCGAATCTGTCTATAGTTCATTTTATTTTATTTTTATTTTATCTATTTATTTATGCTTCCATTTCATTTTATCCTAACTAGGTATAAAATCACTGCGGCGTTATTCGGTGTTCCAAAGCTTAACTTTAACACCGTCTATAGCGTGAAGTATAAGATATTTTAAGTTATCTTCTGTACAAATTATCGAGGCATCAACCTAAATATTTTTTAGTTCGGTGCCGTACTTCCGGGACATCTTGACTTAGACTTAAACTTAAGCAATAACCCAAACAATTCAAAACGACATAGCTTCCTCTACTTTGAATGAGCGCGCTGGTTGCAGAGGAAGCACCAGCTCGCGCTCGACTCAAGTGTGAGCCCTGCCAAAACATCACGAGCGTTTGACATGGCTACACGATACTCAGAACCGTTAACGCCGAGGCATTAACCTGTAAATATTTGCCAATACTCCCAGTTATGCTATGTATATAAGCTATCTAATTGAAGATTTATCTGAAACATTCTGTATAAACAAATCATTTCGCTAAGTGAGAAAGTATACGTTATTCCGCTCGATCGTCTGTCTCAACCTCACCGAGTCCGTTAACTTCCTTCCTTATTACGCTATTTCTAAATCGTTTACGCTCGGGAGATATCCCCCATCGCTTCGGTCATCCACATACTTTAACCGCAGGTAAAATCTCGTGTCCGTCTGTTCGCAACGTGGTTTCCCGTGCATTTAAAGAAGTTAGGTAATAAAACAATGCCCTAAATATAGATTGGGGGGAACAAACTAATATAGCTAATGCAATCAAGATCGTATGGTATTAACGAATTTACCTTCCTACTTTGAGCCCGGTTTGCGTGGCCTGCGATCATGCCAATATGTCTGTCTTATTACGTTTATTATGCCGTTGGCAAATGACTTTAGCTAAATTATTACAGGTTCGCTTTGCGTTATTTAGACGCTGTCGTTTATCTGTTAGTATTAGTGGTCTATCAGTCCGTATCTATGTCGCCGTCTTCAGTTTGATCTCCGGATTCCCCCCTCCGCTATTATAAAAGGAACAGTAGGCGTTAGCCGAAAGTAACCCAATATCGCGATTCTCTGACAAGTGTTAGATATATCATGAAACGTCATACCAAATCCTCAAGGGATCCTAAAGTCCTGTTCACTTTGCTGACAGCCCACAGTACGTCCAAGAAACAAAGTACCGGATATTTTTATCGAGAAATTGTCATTCGACCAGTATTTTGGTAAAACGGATCTGGTTGCCGAATTCGGGTCTTTATATCAGAAATAGGAAATGCCGATGAGATTTGTCTAGGTTCACACCCGCACCTTGACAAAAATAAATCGAAGAAGCACGGCACCATGGCTAGGCACTGCTAGGTCAAGAAGTGAGCTCAAGATCTCAAGAGTCGACTAATTAAACGGATGTTCAGCAGCGCATATGTATATGTCTCCAGGATATTTTGCGATAAACAATGCCTCGGCGGAAAGAAACCGACCTTAGGCACTTGAGGAGCTCTTCGAGATAACCTCGTGAATCTGGGCCGAGCATCTCTAAGTTTGCTTCTGTGTAAAAAGACTTCTCCTGGTAAGGCTACACTAACCATAATAGGCGAGGAACATTGATTGCTAAAGGTCGACAAGAAATGCCTAACGATGTCTAAGATATCACGCAATTCAATAGTAGCGTTAGGGGAACATCCAAACTGATGTTTGTTTTACCATGTATCGTTGAGTCAGTACGTCAGCACAACGATGAAGACTTCGTTTTCAGGATATACACACACTTGGCGAACAGCCTTAAACATGTTTCAATCTTACGGACTGCAATGCCCAAGAAGCACTTGACAGAGTATTTCTAGAAATGGTTACTCCATCCATTATCACGTTTATGATGGCTGAAAACGTGATTTTTAAGCGGTATTTCCTCGCTCATGCGATTTACTGCCTATCAACACCCCTCGGCGGTTTCAAGAGCCTTTGTGCACCCACGGAGGGACTCCGGCGAAAATAATATTTTAGCCGATGCGCAGAACGGCGTCCACCGTAATGGGGTCTGCCGATAGGTTGCGTCAGAAATCTTTCCCACACCTGTTCCGCGTGACATTGGCTTGCAGATTGCTGCAGAAATTCACAAAGGTAGGTATTATTATTCCTTGTTTTCCGAATTATCTTTCTAGAAAGTGAAGTAGGTGTGCTACTCGAAGAGGGTATCTTGAAGCGATTTTTGTCATCGAGTTTTGATTTAAGATGTGTATCCAAAAGTTGACGGGCTGGTCGGGGAAGCCCAGCGGAATTTACGCGAAAAGATTAGAAGAAATTAGGGAGCTCTAAGACGAATGCTTAGTTTTCTAGCCAAGCGCGGCTTTCAGCTTCCGCGTTTTGTTACGGTCTGCTAACATGGATCCGTTATTCGCTCCTCGTGGCTTGAACTCTCGCGGCAAGCCGACAAAAATCAACGCCGATTCAAGTACCCGATCTCGATACCTTCCAAACCATGCTAAGCTGTCTTTCGTCGGCGCTCAGCGCCGCTCTGCAAGGCACCGCGCCTTTCAAGCTCTGCATGCGCAGCAGCTAAGCTCTATACTACCTGACCAGATTTATCGCTAGAAGTAATCTCTCGCCTGCTCACAATCTCCTAGCGTCATAGCCAGTGCAACGTGGAGCAAAAAAAGCTACTCGGATTTTACATGAATAGCATAATGACCTCAATACATTTTTCTTTCGACCAGTCTATTTTGAAAATAAACTAGAATAATGAATAGGAGCTTTAATGGAATAGGAAATACTACTGTAACTAATGAAGCATTTTTCCTGTATCACATCATAGAAAACCTTATTTTCTCGAATAATACATATAAGAAGAGGCAATGTGCTAGCATGCTGTTCGGCGGGTTTGGTGATTGATGCAAATGTTCTCGCGTAATACAAATCCGCGTTTTACCTGCACGTTTCGAGCAGTTCGGTAGAACTTATTTCTTCGTGCGACTGTTTCCGGAAGGAAAAATAGGAAAAGATCGTTCTAAGGCCAATTCTAATGAGACTTCGCACTCTGCATTGAAGTTATTTCTCTTTTGAAAACTAGGAAGGTGAATTGTAAGGCGACTTGCTTGTAATAAAGAGGGAGAAAAAGACTGTTAGACAAACTGCTCCACAATCTTTTCCAATACTCTTGATGTTTTCCTGAACCTATATTCCTTGGAAAAAACATAGCTATAAGATGACGGGAATGTTACAATGTGACGTTTAAAAGCTATACGGCGGCTAACTACTTCTTTCATAAGCATTCACATTTCCTATTTTCCAAATTAATCTATGGTACCTAAGGCCCTAATTATAAGCAGAAGACGCATCATTGTTTTCTATGAAGCTCATATATATAACTTCCACGTGGAGTTGTTTTAGACATCTACGGTGTACCGCAATCCGCTATGAGAAAGTAAGAAATCGCATCATAGGCTAGTAGATGATGATGCGCACGTGGAGTTCTCCGTTCAAATATCGGACGAGGTTTCCGCTTTCTCACTTATGATCCTCCGTTCTCCATACATCTCTTTTATCTATATATATCCCACGAAAGAAAATCCCAGCAAGGAAATAAACCGTTATTTTTAATCTATCTGAAAAATAGTGAACTGATTATCAATGTCGAGCCTTAACAAACCGTTATCTTTTTTTTTTTTCTTCTCAACGGGGAAAATAAAGTAAAATAGTTACTGGGAATTTTATGACTCGAGTTGCTCCGTCAATTTCCTTCCAATTATTTGACAAATGACGATAGAAAAGTGACAATTTTTTGGTTGAAATATGATCATCAGCGGAGCAAAAATAACACTCTGTTCGCCACTCCTCAAAAACGTGGATCTGCGGTGTATTTCAATCAGGGGCGTATTAATATCGCTCACCTCGCTATACTAAAGAAAAACAATAATAGATAAATTTTTTTCGAACATGGATAATGATCCCGACGTTCTGGATCGATGGATATCCCCCATCAATATCAAAGCTGAACACAGCTTTTTCGGATTGTACTACCTGAAACGCCTATCTGCTCCATTTCACTGCTATCCGAGCAGTTCTCGCAATTGCTAGTATATTTTGCGTTCGATTCAGAAAAAGAGAAAAAAAAATCCCACCTGCCTCGAAAACCTATTGATGAAGCGAGCAGACGCAGGGGGCCAAAGTCAATCCTTTCGCCCCGCAATAAATAATGTTCAAAACGAAAGCATAAGCAAGAAATAATAACGTGGCCTTGCTCTATCCCGCAGGACTGCTTTTATTTAACACCCGAAATTGACTTCCGTGCGTTATATCTTTGCTATTTTCTCCACTTTTGACCTTTGAAGGAGAAACATCGGATAGAACCATAAAGTAATCTCGCTGGTTTTTTCATGCTTCAGTCATATCACAAAGGGAATCCAAAGGCGTTTTTCTGGAAGGTGTCGGTTCTCAAAAAGAATCCGTCTTATGACTCTGACGATTCGATTACTCGAGACTATAGTTCTAAAAGAAACCCTATAATGAAAAAAAAAAAAATGAGCAAACGCTCAGAGTCATGGCATGATAAAAAGAAATCATAATAATGTTTCGCTCTCTTACTTGCTGTAAGTCGGCAAAGCTGCCGAAAATGTCTTCAAGAAACATCTGCGAAGCAAAATCAGCAAAAATTGTTTCTCGCTGTAGAAGCAACGTTTGTACATGGCGTCCTTTTGTCTTGCAGAAAAATCAATTGACCACCCCGCGCAGCGCAGGTACGCCTTGGTGAATCAGGATTTTTGTTAAATCGCGGCGCTGATCCCGATTCTGAGTTTTAATTTTCCTAATAAATTTCTTCTTGATAAATTTTCTTCTTGACCGAGACGAGACCCTTTTTTTTTTTTTTTTTTTTCAACATTCCAAAAGTATATTCAGGTTTTTCCTTAAACTCCCCTTCACGGCCCTTACATTTGCTCCCATCTAAGAGGTCATGGGACTAAAGAGCCCGAAAAAAGCGGGATATACATAAAAAAAATATGAAGCGTTTCGCGTCTCAGCGTTATCAGGATCCACAAGCAGCCGCAGATTCTTTTATACCGTTCTTCTGCCTTTTGGATATTTATCAACATGGGGCAAAAATAATCAAGCCAATTCATCCTATCTTGAATTATCGATAAAAAAAAAAAAAAAAATTGTTATCCGCTAATAACCAGCTTTTTGTATCAGGCATTTCCTGTATGATAATGGGTGTTTTTAAAGCTTTAAAAACACGTAAAAGCGGAGACGTATGCACCATTTGAGAAGGAAGGAAACACAGGTTTCGCCACCAGTATCCAAGCACACGTGGACTTTACGGGCGAACCCCACAGGTCAATTGAATGCCTAACTATACAACCTTCTGTGCATAGCAAAAAAAAGAGAATTAGCCTCAAAGGATTCTATTCCAACCTCCAATTAACTCACCGAAGAGACTAACCATTGGTCAGCAAGGAAAATATTGTGCATAATTAAGTTTTTTACACTGGCAACATATCCCTCGTCTCAAATATGGTGCATACGTAGCCTATTCCAACCCTTATCACAAGTAGTAACAGGGAATAACCAATAGAAATTAGGCGGTTAAGATGCAAGGAATAGTAGATTTATTCTATAGCTCCAGCAAGGGGGGTTCTCTTGTGTTTGGGGGGAAGCCCGGGGGCGGAGGTTGTATGTGGGGACAACAGCTTTTCGCGTACCTCCACTGATTGTTTGTATTCAGAGGAGGGGGGGGGGGGTTTAGATATTTGCAAACTTTTGTCGAAAAGCAACAGAAGATGTTTTCCCTTCAGACAACGGTAACGAAACGATTCGTCTCCAGCCGTTTATAGAGCGGGTTGGCTTTCTCGCCGAAAAAAAAAAACAAATTGCAAAATATATTAAATGTAACTGGTAGTTATATACCTGCAGAGTACTGGTCTTCGCTCTCACCCCGTTCGCTGTTGTATTCCTTTTTTACCCCGTGCAGACGCACACGCAAGGTGCTTAGTATTCTGACGTACATGCGAATCGATAAAGTGTTTCGTTTACATGTTTTTTTTTTTCTCGAATCTTCGTATACTAATCTACTACATCACCGTTATAACGCTAGTATATATCAAAGTTAGAGGGAGGCTTTGGTTATACGTGGCTCCCTTATTGCTAGCAACGGTTTAGACTAGTTTTTTAAGCAAGCATATCAAAGCCACCTACCCAACTATACGAAGCCGTACGTGTTATCTCTGACACGTCCACCCAAGCGGTGTTAGTATTATAGGTACACGATTACGGTCAAGTACGGGGAAATGATTGATCGCTATCGTATAACTTTTTATATCGTTAGGGTAGTACTAGCGTTGAGTGCCCGGCATACGGCGAGGTTTCCTTTCTAACGGCAACATGGATCTAAGTGGGCAGCTAGATTTAAAATAAGTTAAGAAGACCTCGTATTCAACTGATATCATGACCAGATTTTTTTTTCCTTAAAAAAAAAAAAGAGCCATTAAATAAAATAACCCTAGCTTAGGAGCCATTAGAAAGAACCTAATTGTTCGTATTCTAGAGTTTTTTTTTTTTTTCCGCAGAAACTTGGCAGAAAGGTAGGTTTTGCTGCTCAAGTAAGTATATAGTTAGATGATTCGATCTTAACCAACTTACCTAGGTTTCCGATCGGGACAAGCGTTGGAAATATGGAGAGTGTTGGGACGTTATATGTTATTAAGATTGAGGATCAAAGTGTGATCTGGGGTATGATAACAACGGCTTACGGATACATTCACGGAGAGGAAGTAAAAGTAGATTTAGATCAAAAAAGTTAGATCTTTTAATTTGTTGAAATTGTTTGTGAGATAGCAGCAATGTAGTATGCTATATACATCAAGCAAAAATCGGTGGCTTGAATACACCTGCTAGATCTATCATCTAGAAAAAAGAAAAACAAAAGGAAAATACACTCCAACCCTATAGCAAAATATAATAGAAAAATCCGCTTGAAAAAAGAAAGTATATCGTGGTATCCAAGAAAGATGTTATACAAAATAAGAGAAACAAAAGAAAGCTAAAAAAAAGATGTCGTCTGTCGTAGATCGTACAAGGTTGAGAAAATCGTGAAAGTAGAGTATTTACAAGGAAAGGCGTTAAAGTCGTGGTTATTTTTTTTTTACAAGTAAAAAATATTTCTTTTTTTACCTGAGGTCATACCTCAACGCCTCCCTGAAACTCGTACTCATGATCCCAATCACCGTCCCAAAACTTCCTCTCCCTGATCTCCCGCGTCCTCTGCCTCCTGACTCGTTCTCGTTCTCCTTCTCGACGTACTGAGCGTAATACTATAAGTGCTCGCTACGGACGCTGAGCGTTAATACTATAAGTGCTCGCTACGGATCCGCGCCTCCTCGTTCAACGCGGGCGTGGAAGCGGATTGCTGCGGCAGAATTTGTAGCGCTTCGAGGAATTGCTTCTCGAGGTAGGACATGTTCGAAGACTGAACGGATAACCGCTCGATTGGCGCTTGGACGATTGGGAGTAGAGGGTTGAGGAGCGGGTTGTTGGGTGGAGTAAGTCTGCTTGGAGTCGACGGAAGGAGGCCGTCGTGGTAGACGCGGGGTAGCGGATGAGGCCGGCGCTTGGCGATTTGGGGATCGAGGGATCGTAGAAACCACGCCTGAAAATGATTATGTTAGCAACTTATTCATATAAAATAGCAAGAGAAAAAAAAATTTGTTTGAGTGTAAAACATACCCATTAGGACCAACGCTATCCTTCTTGAAAGCGGTAAACTCGGACCGGAGGACGTACTCCTCGACGTCCAGGAAGAAAGTGGGTGCTGTTCGCTGCGATGGACGTCATGGAAGCGCTGTACGCTTCGGCCTCGCGGGTCTTCATTCCGGAGGGTGTCGAGCTGCTTTGCTCGTCTTCTCCGCCATTTCCCGGAGTAGAGCCTTGGCTTCCTT
>AZLU01000030.1:186254-286541 GCA_002224055.1 Pezizomycotina sp. ARF18
AGAAGACAGTCGAACAGACGTTGGAAAAAAATAGTACCGATTTAGTAGTTTTCTAGAAAATGTAAAGGATAAACGGGTGCCATCTTGGTAGTCTAAAGCCTCAGTCTCATTCCTTATCGATGAGGATTCCGTCGTCTCGCTCACGGGAATAGGAATATCTATTGCGGCTTTTTGATAATCTCGGTAACATTTCTCCTTTCGCTCGGCGCATTTCTCTGACTTACGAAACGCGAAATGTGAGTAGTAAAAAATAAATATTCCGAAAGAGATCGATCGACATAGCTTTCTCTTGCAAATATGAAGCTCGATGGTTCCACTCGTTGGGAAAATTTTTGTCTGACCAGAGAGAATATTTCCCCCCCACCCCCGGATTGCCGGTACGCAGCGATTATCAGGAAATTTACTAAAAAAAAAAAAAAAGTCGCTCTCCTAATTCTATTTCGCCGCTTCTAGAAAGAAAGAACGATTTGCCTTGTTTAAAAATAGGAAAAAAAAAAAAAAAAACAAACAGCCCCCTGAGTAACACCCATGATCATCCCGTCCCATGTTGTTTTCGACTTGGTCGTTTTTTCGCGGAGCAAAAAAGAATTCTAGAAAGAATTACAAAAAAAAAAGAAAAAAAAAGAAAGAAAAAAGAAACATGGGATGGAATGAAATTAAAAAAGAATAATTCCAATCCTCGTTGTTGCGCTTTTGGCCCTCATGGTCCTTAGCTTCCAAGCTTGCACGACCATGATAAAGAAGAAAATATTGAGAGCGAATGAGAGAAAACTGAGGGGCGATATACTTAACGATTGATATTAGAAATTTAAGGAAAGTTATATACCTCTCCCAGGATATCCTTCGAGTTCCTGGTAACAGTAATGCCCGTCTCACGCCATCGTCAAGCCTTCTAGATGGAGTGTTTTAGGGTTTCTAGTAATCCTTTCTATTTGTTCCAAGAGATATACGCCCACTTTCTCTGCGCCTCGCTCCAAGGGAGTGGGAACAGGCATGGATAATGAAGTAAAACTGACATATTTTTCTCTCATGGGGACACCAAGTTTTAAATGTCACCGTCAGCCTTGTGAGACAAGGAAAGGAAGGAAATTCTTTTCTAGAAGGTTGTCAAAAGGCTCAAAGTCTTAGCATATCTGGGCGGTTTTTAAATATTTGAGCTGCTTTTGGCATGCGGTATGGTATGCGTGGGTTCTTGGAGCTTGGTAAAGACCGCTGCATGCATGCGGTAGGAACGGAAAGGAAGAATTTATCAAATGAGCTTCTTTTGGCAGTTCACGAATGGAAAAAAAAAAAAAAAAAAAAAAAAAATTTTTTTAACTCATTTTTCTCTTGGAGTATATTGGCAGAACTGACTCTTTTTGACTAGCGCGGAACAACTGGTTCCACGGAAGAAACCCCACAGGGATTTAGATCTTTAGATCTAAACTGGTTAAGCACCCTGCGTTGAACTCTGTAAACTTGTTCGGAAAGAAATTGTTTAATGTCATATCGATGTCAGTTTCATCGACTCTCTAGTTATTGACGTATTTGTGAAGATGCTGCCGCTTTAGCATCATCCCCATTCTTATAATTACCACTTGGTTGCCAATTTACGTAATTATAGTAGACTACGTTGAACTCGAGATCGCAGAAAAGCGGGAAACGAGAATAATAGAGCTTGGCGTATTTATCTAAGGACAAGATCGCATACAAGTTATTCTGCGCATACAATCCTTCTGGAGATTTGCAACTTGCCAAATAAATTTTCCGGTCTTGTATCTCTAATTCTGGGGGAATCATTGTTTTTCCTCGGAGAACATGAGATAGATTGTCCGATTTCATGCTTACGGAAACATTTCAGGTTTCCTGTTCAACTTGCTTGTCGGTCATGTGCCAGCTCGTATTCCTGTATACATGTATCCGTATTCTTGAATTTTGCAAAAAGCGGCTTAGTGAAGTTTTTGTGCTGTTCCACCTTATGAAAGTCATGATGATGCGATGAACAGTCTGGTTCCCTGATCACAATGACAGGGGTATCTAAAACTGCCGTAGCTGTGATAACTCTTCTCATTGATGTTTCGAACTATGTAGGTAAACGCATACTAATCCTTGAGCTTCATTCAATACGCTGAGCATCGTGACTTTCCGGTATTGGTCAACAGCTCTGAGCTACGAGCAGTGATAAATAGCACTTGGTTTTGATTTTTAAAGCGCTATGAACATGCGCTAGGTGAAGCGCAGAAGAAATTCCCTAGCAATGAAGGGATTAATATGATATATTACAGAGGCGTTTTTTAGTCGTATCATACAATCCAAAACTCCGGATTTCCAGTCGATGAATAAGAATAAGAATAAAAAAAAAAAAAAAAAAAAAAAACAATACCCCGTTAATACACCATAACATCCTTCCTGAATTTTTAAAACCTTGAAGATAAACACCACCGTGGTTGCGCGAAAGAAATAAGGATAATAACAATATAATGTCGTCTCAAACGTTGTCGTCCCGATTAAACTATAGCTGGTCGAGATGGCACCGTTACTCCTGGTGACCCAACTAACGTACTGTCCCCAACCGATACGGTGCCGGCACTTTTACTTGTCGCGTTCGAGCTGGAACCCACGACTTCCCTCGTGTCTAACTCGCCTCTTCTCAGCCTCTTGATCAGTGAACTACCCCTCCTCCCTGTCCCGCCCCAAGCTCTTGCTCCCGGCCCGACCAGCCCTGCAGAGTCACCCGCAGCGCGGGTAGGCACGCGACCACGACGGCGAATGATTGTTCGTGGATGCTGACCCAGAAGTCCCACATGATCGGGTTGAAGAGCGCCGGTATTATGCCGCTGAGGAGCTGCGGGATGGAGAAGCATACGAGGATGAAGCCGGCGCCGAACATGATGCCTGTGGCGATTTTCTGAGACCGCGAGACGGCTTTGATGTTTGGATAAGGAAGAATGGGATGATGTATACTATGGTTGGGAAAGACGGTGTTAATACAAATAAAAAAAAAAAAAAAAATCATGTTCTAAAGATTATTTTCTTTGTACAAAAATTCAAAGGATAGAAAGTAGAAAGACGCCCTTAGGAAACAAGTGGATGCTTACTGTATATATCGGTGAACATATGCATGGTAAGGGCAGCGATATACAGGTTGGCGCTGGCAACACAGCGGAAGGGCCGTAGAATACGTCCAGCTGGGTATACCGCACGTGTAAATGAAGCAGATCTCATTAAATATGAGTCCTACAACGCTGAGACCGATTCCGACCCATATTGCTCGCCGGATATGTACGAGATTCTCTGGGTCACTTCCAGTAGGAAGCAGAGGATGGCGCCTTTGATGGCGTATAAGGGTAGATAGTAGTTTGATGCCGCCGACGTAGTAAACCTATGGATGATGCGATGTATTAGCGGAGGTCTCTGAAAAGATCATATAAGTATTATACGAGAACGATTAAAGGATGGTGAGCGAGAGAAAAATTTTCAATAATACAGAATATAGATGCAAACGGAGTAGACATGATAAATGTTCTCTTTCTTGACATCTTGATATTTTTTTGCCTTGGACTTTTTAAAGAGAATCCCGCATTGCCTCTTGTCTTCCATTCCCATGATCGTAATGATTACCTCTGCACCGACTTGTAATCCATCTAACTCTTTAGAAGATAGGTCTTCTGTCGCTAATTCGTCCCGTGAAACCAAGGCCCCGTTCTTATAGATGACGATTTGCAAGACGCATTGTAAGACGTTGAGGATCCAGGCTATTACTACCAGAGTGTCGCTGATCGTCGACGACCACTGACCGCGATCCCCATGTCCCACGTCGAAGCCCTCTTACTAACAGCCGGTTGATTACCAGGGCCAGGGTGCCGGCGACGTAGCACCACGAGACTATAATGTATGCCGTCTGCTGCTGCATGTCATCGTCCTTGAAAGATACCGTACGGAAAAACCAGTTTTATCTGGGCCCAGGACGGATTGTTGATATTTTATATTTTTATCTTTACATGAGAGAGTAAAGGGATGGCTCGTTCGGGTACAATAGTCGTTATAAGTAGCAAGAAACAACACCAATCGATTCTACAGGCACAAATGTCCCTTGTCTGTTCCGTTAATTTGACTTTGGGGGGATCCGATAAAGAAAGGAAAAATTAATTCTCCCGAGACTAGTCTTTCTATCACGCGCCCCGCAAATTTTCGATAGAAAACATGTACTACCAGCACACGAGTTCCTCTCAGGAAGAACCCTGAAAGCCTTCCATGAAAGAAGAACCACACAACGCAATCGCTTTACCAGGCTTTCAGACTGAACACGACCATTTTAGAGTTTTCTTGCGTGATAACCGTCCAAAGTAGCGTACTGGAACGTGTAAAAGTTTATGAAATTCCGTTGAAAAGCACTGGAATGTATACCGATATACCGAACGGCTAAGCGCCCTAGCCAAATCGCGGGACCACGGGGATTCCCAATCTACACAAGATATTTAGGTAAAAGTAATGCTAGCATCGCAATCCTGCTTTTTCCTATGGCCGTGGATGCTGTGAAGGCTTTCGCGGTCTGGCAACGATATAACAATCGTCAACAACCCACATGCAAACACTTTTGGTTTTTCTCCTTTTTATGTCCTGAAATGGATAAGTGGCTGCAAGAGCGCTGCATGGGCTCACCGCGAGACAAGATTGGGCGCGCGCCCGGGTTGTACTTGCCTGTCCGAAGATAGGATGTGCCGAGGATGAAATGGAGCCTCAGAATTACAAAGACTCTGCATGGATAAAGGAAATATCTTTTGGTTGAAGATATTCTGTTCCCGGTGAAATTGGACAATGACTCTCGGTGTTAACCTTCCTTCGGTAGCGAGCATCACTAAGACATTGGAATCCCAGCGTCAGCATCTTTATTCGCAGCAAGGGCGTGTTTAACTGATAACGTCAGGAAACACGGAGAGTTTGACCGGCTGGAGATGCGATGGGTGGTTTCAAAAGTATAACAGCTAATCTCGGTGTAATTTCGGCGCAGAGTGCTGTGGATCTGCCATCGTGCTCGGTTCACTTTTAAAAGCACTAGAAGTATGCGGCGAGCTTTCTCTATTGCAAGTAAGATTTTGGTCCTTACTGGCATCCCGGACCGATTTTCAATGCTTAGGCGAATTAACAATTGCCTGGACGAGCCTGTTAAGTTTCAACGATTTAGAAGGCAAGGCTTCGATTGTTAAAACGAGCCTCCCGGATATTTGCTGCTCTTTTTTTCGCTATTTTCGTTCCTTGATTTTGTTTAAGCTTAAGCGCTCCTCCGCCGGCGTGGCCCTTTCTATACAACTTAAACAAGGCACCTTCCAATTCTTGTTTACTCCGTAGGGGACGGCTAGTTTTTGTTACCCCAGATAGCTATTAGATTGAGCGACGTCCCAGCGTCCCCGTTTTTTACCGATCAGTGTTTCGTACCCCTTACCGGAAAGATTATTAAAACTGCAATTATTGTAAGAGTAACCTGCTACAAACCGTAAGTGCAAGACATCTCGAGCGCTAGCCGTATATAAACCGTGATTGTGATAAACTTTGCTACTTATTGTATATGTTATAAGGAGAGGTAAACTTCAGCAATAGTTGAATCAGATCGGACTTGAATTTTGCGGACTAATTATCAGAAAGACTGGAGTCTAAGAGGGGTTTCTAGGCCAGAGTCGCTTTGCAAGGCTGCGTGATATTTAACGCTACGCTCGTGAGTAAATTCTTTGGAACGCCTATAGACTATTGACCGGTGGCGCGGTCAACCGCCTCGAAGCTCGTGCTCATCGCCACCGCTGAAGGCGTCCACTAGAGAAATCAGAAATAAAACATAACTATGGATCACGACATCGTATAAAGGAAAACAGGTCGTTTAATTACGGAGGAGAGACGGAAGGAAGGGTAAAGAAATGTATGAAAAGGGCAGTCTCGTAACTCACGCCGCCAAATGGAGGGGTCTAGACTACCTCGTACTCAAGCTTTTTCTTTTAGAGAACCAATGGGAAGACTTTAGAGGCGAGATCAAGGCTATATTTCTTCTGACCGATTCCCGCCCGTAACATGGTCTTGTAGACTATACGTGGGCTGAAAACTTGACAACTTGATATGAAGAAATGCTAATACTGTATTACCCGATAGCATCGGCGTCTCCAATAACCCAATCTTTTCGGAATTTACTGTCAGCCACAAAACCCAAAGTTTAGAGGCGTGATTAACGAAACTGACCTCCCTTTCTTTCTCCAGTAGTCTAACTATCTTTATGTAGTTGCGACATTAATATCTTCAGCCTTGCCTAGTTTGGGGTCTACGATATTAGGGAAAGAGCTTGAAAAGCTTTTCGCCTTCCAAGCTCTTCATGTTTACATTTCAGATGGGCCACTTGATTTCGCGTTTTACAGTTCGCGGTTCGCGGCTACGGACGGATTAACGTATTGGGACGCCCACTTGGCCAGCTGTGCGATACTTAACCGCGACGTAAAGTTTCAACTTCAATATATCCTCTCTGAGACAAAAGTTTACACAAAATTCTCAGTCTACTCCGTATTTTCTTCTTTTTTAAGCTCTACACTGGGACATCTCTTATCGTGAAAATCGGCAAGCATTAATATCGGCTGTATTTTGATGAAAAACTGCACGATGGTGGATTTGCGCGATGACGGATCCGCATACGACTCACAAAATACTGAATTCGGAGTATGGCTTGCTGTGAGTATTAGAAATCTTCGTTGACAAGACATAGCTACATAGTCCGAAAACGTTGTAGTTCTGGTTGATTTACAAATTTCCAGGGTGTTTTGTATTTCTGTTCTCTCTGCCTTCTTGTTCTTTTCCAACAATATAGTGAATAGTGAAACTACGTTATTATAGATGTATATGTTTCTCACTTCGTAACATACGTTCATAATTCTTAAGGTTTTATAGTGTGACCATACTTGTGTTAAGTTGCCAATGCGTTAGCCTTGAACCACAAATTGTCTTATTCGCACATAAGGTAACTGTCATTTCCTTTTGCAACTGAGCATCCTACATAATACTAGCTAGAGGCGTATGATATTTTTGGCTTCGTCATCCGCGAATAACATTGCAGGTCTCGGTAAAATTAATAAGAGCTCTTCATATGTTTCTAACTTCGATGAGCGTTTGGGTGGAAATACGAGATTGCCCTACATGAGTAATAAGAAAGGGAAATGTTTTTCTTCGGTGCAACGCAATTATCGCAATTCACTTACAAACACCAGTACGATCAACTCAAACGGTTCTTCAGAGCAATAAATCATGTAATTTGGTGGTTAACATTAAGATGTCGAGAGAGTTCGCTCGGTGCTGTGTGATCTTCCTCGCGCAATAAGTTCTCGAACTTAAACAGCCCTGATCATGATCTATACCTCACCGTCCGCTTCGTCCATGGGTATTATAAATTATACATATTTCAAAGCAAGGTCTAACGTTATATCTACCGAGGCCAGTCTGAAATCAAATTTACCCCCTAGCTCGTCAGTCAGAATTGAAATACGACGAAGGAAATATCTCGTGAAAGCCATATGCATATCTTGTCTAATTTTGCCTAGATGACATGCACGAACGCACACGGGGAAAAACGAATATTGCTTGCTCCTTCGTTTCTCTTCTAGAAATATTCCCCTTTCGGGGGCTTGCATGCCAAGGACTTCTAGAAACCCTCTGAATCTGGAAGGTACACGAGCTTTTTTTGTACCTTCGGCAATATTGGACGGAAATTTTCTCACAAGCCATATGCAAGAGACGAAACGGCGGTCAGGCTACGAAGCCTGCGGCGAATAAGGGTTTCTACAGGTCTTCTAGAAGGCTGTCAAATGTATTCCAAGCCTATCAGGTCGAAGCCCTTCTATGATCATGAGTAGTCTTAAATTAATTTCTGGCTGAGGAAGGGATGTTGGTGGCTGGTTTGGTTTTGTTTAGCCTAGATTTCGTGAAGTCAAGCGTGGGATAATCAACGTTAGTCTCATAATGGTCTCTAGATTTCCTTGACGCGAAAGGAACTCATAGTCGGTGTGATTAAGGTAGACCTGCGACTAAGACGTTCGGTTTATCATTTGATGGCTTCGGAAGCCTTAGGCACTGCTGACAACAATAGCTTAACAGAAGGAGAGTCAAAGCGTATCGTAAGCTCCAACTTAGTTTTGTGAAGCACGGTTAATTCGGGAACAGCTGACTACTTTGTCAGAACACAATAAAAACTCCATACTGATGAAATAGTGTCTCTGAAATTTTTCTCAGACTATGATAAGATCCTAAGACAAAATGACGAAGCGCTCTCTGTCTGTCACATATGCATGTTTAGTATAGCTTTGGAGCTTTCGAGTAGCCTGAGTCTATTCTTCGCAAAAAACTGTAACTTTTAACGCAGTTATATTTAGCGGGCAATAATAGGAAATGCTAGGCACCCCACGCTTCGTCGCCGGCATGCCATGAAAACATCTTCCTTTTCCCAAGCGAGAGCAGTGAAATGCGACTGTCGCAAATATTTGTTGTAGCAGAAACCGCGGGGCTACCGGGGTGTATTGCGAAGACATATGGCTGTGTGTTCAGCATGGCTGTTGTAATTATCTTAATCATTTTTTAGTTTGAGATTGGTAATTGGGAGGTATCTGCTAATCTTCCCAGTCTTGTGGTAAATTTAGATAAGAATTTATAGCCTAGCTCGTTTTTTTTTTTTTTTTTTTTTTTTTTTTAAATTTTATTTTCAGTTTTTTCCGGTGAAGGTGGGCAGATTGATCGTTTCTATAGTTAAGATGTTATATCACTAACTCGAGCTTGCTAACTGCGTCCCCGCAGAAACAATGCCTGAGATCACGTCGGTGAACTTTAGGTCCAGGGGGATAAACGCAGAAAATGAATAAATAAATAAAGTGTTAGAATGTCTCTCTCTGTATATCATCAAGGCCCTTCGTTTTAGCCGCGAAAATAGCGATTATCTGCGAGAGTTCACTTTGGAGTTTCTGTTTTTAAACTTGCTGCGCGCCGCTATGCGCATCTTCCGCACGAGGCTGAGACTTTGGATGTCTGTAGCATCCCCGCATTGAAGGAATAGCTACTAGGAGCCTTTTTAAACGTAGTTTTTCTTCTCTGCAATCCATGTACAATAGCTAAAGCTAGAAGTGACATTCCGCACTCCAACACAACTTTACTTTAAAAAGACTCTTAGAACGTACTAAAGGACCATGCAGTCGCGCGGAGCGAATACCACAGAGCGGGAACCGCTTTTGCAGGCCGCAGATATACTTCGGGGGTAAGTGCGCCAAGGCTATGATGCTGATCTCAGATCCCTGTCTGTACATTACTATGATTTTGCGATTTGGAATTCTTTCTGATATAAACTCGAGGAAGTCGACAGCGCATACTCTGACCGTAAATTCGCCGATTTTACTCTGCGCTTTCAAGATGAAGAGTATAAAATCCACAAAGTCATCGTTTATGGTCAATCTAGCCTCCTAGATTCTTATTGCCTAGACTCAAAAATCGAAATAACCGACGATATCGACGCGCAGCAGCTGAAATGCCTGGTTTATTACCTGTACAACTTCGAGTATTGCCGCTACGTTACGCCGGAACAGAAGAGTCAGATGTTTCCTTCAGATCCTCGAACAGAAAGCCCAGCATCGGCGTCTACGGGTCAAACAGCGTTCAAATATACGGGCGGTAAGCGAGTACGGGTTAGCACCGAGGCGATAGAGTCAGTACATCTCACTGGTGTGTTTCCCAGAAGGTATCAAGAGATGCAGCCCGCGGGACCTCGAGGAGCAGATGCGCCGAAGTTCGGCACGACTTGTGTTGACGTATCTGGAAATGAACTACTCCCTATGTTCCACGCGGGGATGTACGCGTTAGCATTGAGGTGGAAGTTCCCGGCTCTTTCTGCGTACGCTTCGAGGATGTATGAGGATAGCTTGAGTATATACGGATTATTCTCGGAGAAGGAAGGGTTCAGAAATAGTATCGCGGCGGTTTACGGCGGTACGGCGAAAGGAGATAAACTCAGAGCATTTGTGGTGAGATATGCTGCAAAATATACACTAAACGCTAAAGAGTTGGAGGCGGGGCGAAGTGGAGGAGCGTCGTAGCGGATGTCCCGGAGTTTAAGGAGGATTTAGCGATGTTCTTCACGAAGCCAGAGACGGAGGAAGCTGAGAGCACGGAACAAGTTGATGAGGATGCGCCGGGCGAATGATCGCTCACTAGCTGGCAAACAAAATGTACATGGTGTGTCTAAAACATTATACAACATACCGAAGATAGCAAGAGCATGTCGGAACGTGGTGGGCCAGCTATAAAGAAAGCAAAAAAAAGTGCAGATATATATGAACATATAATTTTCTGAGTTGAGGATGAATCTAAACTATGGGCTAGGGGTATCTCAAAATGAACATCTGGCTCGTGCGTTTCAATGTGAAGAAGGCTGCCCTTGCATTTATCGCTCTTCGTGATAGCACGGAACCTTGTATGGCAGCCCTTGCTACACCAGCCCTTAAAGACCAAGAATGGAAGTCCGCTCGTCATCTTGGGGCCCTTATCGCAGTAGAAGTACGTTTGCGCCATATTGGGTACGTTTTCGCCGCTGTCGGATTCCCAATCGACAACAAGCTTGGTGGCACTGTCCTGATAGTCCTTGGAACTGCAGTTTGCAATAGAAATTAGAATTATACAGAGGTCATTCACGGCAGGGCTAAGAGAGGTACATACGGTTTTTGAAGCAGTAGCTGTGACCAGGCGTGCAGGCCAAGGATAGGTTGGCCGTGAATGTTGCAGCGACAAGGATGGTAAGGGCCGAAAAATTTCATTTTGGCGGTAATTTCAGTTCGTCGAGTGTTTCTAATAAGGAGCGTGGTTTGAGAACAAAAGGCTTGAAGAGTTTTCTAGAATACTTCACGTCCAAGTTACGGCATCATTGTATTTATAGCAGAATACCAATATATTCTTGAAAATACCTATTAGATCAAAGAGCTGACCGCTTGGAGTTCAATGAGACGCATTTGCGGACGACATAAGAACATTTTCATGGAAATAATATTGAGAGTTGACCTAGCCGGAACCAAGCGCGGAAATATTTCTGAATACCGGTTCAACAGCTGAATACTTATTAGAGCAGGATTGAGAGCGTTCTATATAGCTCTGCATTGTGTAATTAATCCACCTCTATATCGGACATTAGGCGTTGGCATAATCATGCCAGGTTGAAATTCCGGCGACATGGAAAAGCAATTCTGGTTACATTTCTATTTAATGCTCGGCGGCGTAGTGCCAAACTGGGGGGGTGAAATGCGCACAATTTCTCTCGCGTATTTTATTCGTGTAACACAATTAGCAAACATATTCGTATAAGCAATCAGAATCCAGCTCCTAGCAGTGCTTCTTGATGTATGTTTATTTAATTAATCTCACGAATTGAAATTGATCGTTAAATTTACAAAGCGACGGCAGTTCCGTTGGGTATTGCTGTTGTTCCTTAGCACTCGTAGCCAAATACGGTGTTTACCGTGGTCAATAAAGGCGGGATTTTAAAACCTCAGGAGAAAACTGCTGAGGTTTGAACTGGGCTTATCGACTCCTGAACATGTAACACAAACAACACGGCTAAGTAGTAAACAAGAAGAAATACACGACGATCAAGATGCCGTTATTCTCGTGTTTCGAAACTAGGAGTTATCAAAGATAACTCTATACTGAAAGTGCGGCAAACCCCGCTTAAGGAGAGCAATGGAGATAAAACAAATCAGCACATGAGGAACCGATTGGAATTCCGACAATTCACTCTATAAATATTCCTATAAGATCCTGGTGATACCTCGATAATTCAAGGATTGGCCCCTCTTCGTTACACGGTAAACCCGTCTCTGCATAACCGAAAACAGGCCCAATTCCGGGGGACGTCTGTCATCTGCCGAATGTGCCTATCCTGGCACAGATCTGTCAGAAATATATTGGAGATCGTCATATCACTACCAAAATATAATTTTAAAAGAAACCAATTATATTCTCATCTCGACTACCCGCTTGCTTAAATGTAAAGTTTCACTCCCTTACAAAGGGGCTCGGATCGAGATATATATATATATCGCGAAGGAGAAATAAACGGTTTCCCGTGATAAGGAACGACATATAGCGAAAAATATCGAATCTAACACTACACTAGATATTAGTATAAGACCAGTTTCATTCAGTTTCTGTATTGCGGGAGCTCTCAGGCTTCGTACAACAGCCCACGCTGGCTATGTGAAAGCTGTGGCAACGATTTTGCTGTATCTCTGTCCGCTTTCTCCTGTGTCTTTGGCTAGATAGCACATGCCGTTGAGTTTCGCTCGTCCTGAGAGTGCGCAATCTTTGTTTCAATTGCATCGCTAGATATATATACATGGTTGGTAGGAGCGACGGTAGTTGCTTCGTCGTTGGTGAGTGGCTAACTATTATATAATAGCGGGCATCCTGTACACGCAACATAGCGTCGCTGTTAGACTCAATATCAATGCCTATATCAATAACAGAAAATTCTTTCCAAAAGTCAATCGGTCCATCTCAGTATTATAGCTCTCATCTATTTGACTTAGGCTTTATTAAAATTCAAACTATAAATATTTTAAGTTTATTCCCCCATAAGTCGTCGTTAGCGTTTGATTTATCAGAGAAGGTTCTATAAACGGACCAATCTTAAGATATTTTAAGTCCTGTCCACGTGTTATCGGGGTAACATAGGACATGTCGTGAGACTACTGGATTATAACATTAGCCTCTAGTAGTTATCGGGGCCAGCACTCCATTCGGTGCATGTGTATTGCTATTGAATGCTTGTATAGACTATGGAATCTGTATATGGCTTAGATAATATCGAGCTCTCTGGAGCCGTTATCGCGCGTAAGAACATGGATTAGCGCTCTGTGCGGTAAAGGCGCTTCACATGGCGCGAAGAATATTGATCGATGTCTGGCTACTCACGCGAGATATGTATTGTATATATCCGCGGGGCCAGAATTGCAAGGGAATTGGGAAATAAGCCTCTGTGGCGAAATATTAAAATATTTTATGTTTAGTTTCCCCAATGTTTACAGTTCTTATGCTCAAAGTTGCGAAATTGTTCCAACCGTAAAATATTTTAAGTTATATCTTTATAATATATAGCGATGGGGAAACTCGTAGCGCAGTTTACCGTTCGCAGGTCTCCGAGCGCTACTGGTCGTGGTTATAGCTTTGTAGATGAATTAACGCGAGAACTTGTAATTATATTGCGTGCATAGCATGAAGTAATAAACGGTGGCCGAGACCGAAGATAGTCTAGCATTGATGCGCATCTGGCTTGTTAATGATCTGATAGTTTTGCTGGGATATAAGCAACCGGATGTTGGATCATAGCAGAATAATCGAAGACCTTCTTAGATAGGCTATAGGCTCATATTCAATGGTTCACGACACAAGAGAATTGACATGCCAACGGAGCTCAGTATACGGTTACCATACTGCCAGAGAAGAACTTAAAATATTTTTTTATTTTGTAACTTTTACTTATAATAAAAGCTTACAGGATACCTACCCATTTACACTCAGACATGTCATTTGGCTTACTGGCTTTCAGCAAAGACGTAATCATAATCCCAGCTATAAATCACACCCTAACCCCAATGTTTAAAATATTTTAAGTTCGCGACCTATGTGAAGAGGTGTGATCCGGGAAGAGTCTAGAATCAGGAACGACACCTTATAGCATTGCTTGGCTTTAGAGCATTTTAGAGAAAGGGGTCTTTAAAGTCTTGAGAGGCATCTATTCTATTGTAGTAACAAACAGGTTCTAAACACTACCGATTGAAAATGTCAGCTCCTTCTCTCTCCAAAGATACTCGAGCGCATATTTCCCTCCTGAAGCTTTTAATAGAATCGCTGGGGCACGAAGACGTTCACAAACAAATATATGGTCAGATCATCGAAGACTACGAGTCAAGCAAGATCACATTCAAGAAGGGGCAGCGGTTGGTGTACAGCGAGAAGGGATACGTCGCAGGTCCGACATCGATCGAAGATGCATTGAGTGCTCTGGGAGCGGAATATAAGAAGAGCAGGGTCTGCATCATGGAGACGGTAAGTTGGTAAGCCAATTGAGATTATATTGTGATTCAGGTCGAGGAATGAATGCTACTAACAAAGGGACAGTGCCATACGAAAATAGGTCCGGCGGATTAAGTACCGGCGGATAGGTCTGCTAGCTTTAATAAATCACAAGAATGGCCCAAAGAATCAAGCATAATACTAGGAGTTCACTATGCTGAGTTGCAGTCAGATTCCGGTTTATTTATTCGACTTCTGAAGTGTACTAGCTACAAAGAAAAAGATATACATTCTCGATTTACAAAATTGCCTTTCTTCCTTTGGATACTAGAGTTCATTGGTGAAACGCGTCTAGTAGTTGTCTTCCGAAATAACACTGTGGGCCTGCTGCCTAGCCTCATACTTGGCCTTCTCCTTGTCGACGAAGTCGTAGCCCCGTGTCTCGACCTCCCGGTCGATGAAGCACCAGCGAGACCGGCAATGATCTCCTTAGCCTTCTCGTGGCTCTGGGCTTGCCCTCACGGTCGCAGTGCTCCTCGTACTTCTTCGCGGCCTCGTAGGCTGCGGCACCGGCGAGGGCCTCGTGACCTTAGATGCCTTTATTGCGATAAAAGAACACAATTAGTATATCGAAATGGTTCTAGGAGAGTGTTGAACTAGAGGGTAAGGAAAACCGAGCAACGAGGATTCTTACTTCGTGTGGCTTGTAGTCCTGACCGCTGTTCCACTCGTTGTAGTTCTGGGCCTGTTCGCTGTCGTCGCTGAACCAACCATTGTGATTTGATTTGATGTTTATGGACTTAGGTGATTAGGTTTTACGGTGTATAGTGTTTAGAGGCTTGTGATTTTGACTTTTGCTTGGAGAGGAATCTGATGGTAGAAGAAGAAAGATAATCGAGGAAGGGAGAGCTTCTAACGACCCTTTATATAGACATCTCCTCCTAGGGTCCTACAGATAAAGAGTGCGGGGTAGCTTGCTCAGCTAGCTTTAACCCTCATTTCTTTAGCTTCAGCTTCAGTACGTACTATGCGTACTTGGAGAATACATAGCTACACGCCATTCTATTAATGGCACAGGCGGTATCTCTGATCACTAATAAAAGTGGAACAATCGAAGAGGTAGATGCCCCGCAGTTGCATATACAAAACTCAAAAGTACCACCTACGCAAAAATCGCTCATAGACTACGATCAGGGCGGGTCAATGCAATGAGGGGCTTCAAAACAAAAACCATGTTGATCAGGCAATCAGGCCAGGGTTCACAAGTAGAAGCTTGTTCTTCAACACATGCATTGGGTATCCCTTTTAAATCTGATTTGCCGTTAATAAGAACTGGGCCAATTGACCAATAATTTCTTTTTCCGAGATCGAGAGAAGTGGAGAAAAAAAAAGAGAAAATGACGGAAAGCTTAGCAAAGCTTAGCGTCGGTGGATCGGAGTGAAGCCGATTTCTATCGAAACTAAGCGGTATTAGGATAACAGCATTAACAGCACGTACTTGAAACACGCTGGGATGACGACTCTATGAACGCGAAATCACGTCTCTTGCTTCGAACCGGATTCCAGAAGTTCTTGAGATTTGGAAACGGACAATAATGACAACAACGGAAAATGATATTTGTTGATACTCGTATTTATAGAACGTGTTTTTATTTATTTATTTATTTATTTTTAAGTTGTAAGTTGTGGCAAAGCTCCGCCACAAAAATTTCCAACCAATTATCAAACTGGAACGTCTTCCTCAATCAACAACTGATACCAATTACAACACACAGTTTCATCAGCCAAGACAGATTTTCTAACTCTCCTGTAATGTTCTTCGGCGTCTATGCCTATTCAGCAGCATTCCTTTGCTGATTTTTGGATGAGCAGAGGTAACTTAGAAAATGGAAGCAAAGAGAACATCCAATAGGTAAACATGATCGGCTTTTTGAATACTGCTCAAGCCTTATGATTGTGATACTCATACATATCCTCACTATGCTTACTTAAGAGCAATACCATATTTTTCGGTAGACAGATGATTACCCGTTTATAGGGATCGTACGGGATACGTGCCTACAAGCGACTGACTACGTTCAGGCGTCTAAAACTGGATGGCCATGACGCGATAAAAATAGCGATCATCCAAAGCCTTGTCTACAAGCACCGTGATATTACGACTATACCATGGCCAGGATCTGATTTCCAGAAGCTACACAAACTCCAAATCGAGGTGCGACTACGATCAATATCATTGTGGATTTTCGTCAGGGCAGTTTTCAATGAACATTAACATAATGCAGCCACAGTAGAGCTATTATTTACTATGTGCTAAGGTCAATTTCTATCTAAAAGCACAATTACGATACGTATCTTAGAACGCTATTGACGAAGCTTGTGAGGTGAGAATGACGCGATATCAATATGCGGACCTTCTTGCTCTTGAGTGCCAGGCGTTTCCATTGCACGAAAACTTGGCATCCTGCCAGTATCTTCTAACGACACTTCCGCAAGAGCTGCGTAGAAAGAACGAAACACTATCAAATAATCTTAGAAGCAAGTTTAACATTATGAACAATGTACCATAGAGAGGAAGTGCGACGGCGGACTCTTGGATCATATCAAGGCTGAGTTACACGGATTGACCGCTGTCGCAACGGAAATGCTGACCAGGGTCTCTGAAAGATGCCATATCTTCCTCGGACCTATCTATGAAGTACGGAATCGCGTCGTCAATCATTAACGCGGGCCGTCTTGTTGCGCAACATGAAAAGATATTGGTACCGTACCGAGTTCATATATCCATTCTGAGGTAAGGACGTAAAAGACACGGTTGGCAGATACAGGCTATACGCAACGCGTAAATTTTACCAAACCATAATGGCCTTCCTATAAATGGAATAAGCCTGAAGCGCCAGCTACACTTCTAGTATAATGCGAAGAAAAGTAATAGGGTCTACTTCGTAAATATAGTGGTTATACACGGAAACGAGAGATGGTCCATGGCGAGACCGAGTACCGTGTCACTAATATCGAGAATATAGAGACAGGAGTACTATCTAGATCCGGAAAGCAGAGTGTGGTAAAAGTGCAGGGAGGATATTCAGTGCGATTTGTAGGATGTTGTATGCTACGTAAGTCACGTAGTCGGCTCCCGGGGAAGAAAGCATAAGTCTAATACAATGACGGTAGCAAGTTATCCTGATATGAAAACGTACAAAAATTGAATGGCTACTAACTGCCACCTAAGCATAATGACAGCAATGTGATTAAGCCAACCAGGATTAAATTGTTCAGGACATATTAAAAAGACACGAACTCAAATGATAGCCAGACAATAGACGGGGGCGCGCCCTATGAAAGGTATGCCTTACATGAACGGCATATCACATAAAGACCGCCGAACATTCCCAATTACCTGCCGAGGTTCCATACAGTCAACACAACGACACGGAGGTTGTGATTAGAAAACTTACATCAGGAGCATCCCCACCGAAATCTAGCAAGCACCCGCTTACGTACTTCTAGATCCGAGCACTCCGCCGCGTATTACAACTACGAATGTACTCGGCGGACCGTTCACCACAATGATAAAGAAGTCCCGTCAAAAATTCCTGAGATTTCATTATGCCAAAGTTACACTATAGTCCTCTCGACTCTGAGCGATAAAAAAAGGGGGGAGAACGCGTTTATGTGGTGGAACTTATACTTAAGGAACTATTGGGGGTCCACGATAGAAACCAATACAAGAATCGCACATGATATCTATATTAAGTGGTTGAGCCTAGAATCCACTACCTACCAGCCCATCATGCAGAAATGACCGAAAGGAATGAAATAACGATGATCAATACACGATTGCACAGTTAGAAAGCTTGTTGTCATACATCCCGGCGCAATTGCGTGCACGACAACCTCAACAGCATGCAATATATTGTGTGGAAAATCTAATTGCCGAGCTCTCTACTCATAAAATCAATTCTGTAAATTTGTATTGGCTTCTGCCTCGGAGCTGAATTTCAAATCCAAGAATAGTTAAGCTTGACTAACGCAGAAATATCTCCTCACATAGATCGGGATCAAAGTTTCCGTAGAGTAGGGGGTAAGCATGGCTAGCAAAAAGCCATGGTCGGAAATGTTAATGTGAGAGTATCCCAGAGGTTATAAATGGCGAACCCAAATCTTACTGAGTGCAAGATCGAACTACTAATGCCTTTTCTAAAGTAACCGCGAGGTATAGCGAGGCACAACTCGTACGGCCCTGGAGATAAGTATATAAAGATCGACCACAGCTATAGCTCGTGGAACACAGGCTACCTAATATGTAAATGGCTCCCGCAACGCGGATTTTGTGAATTGTATTTCCCAAAAAGCAACTGCTCGTCATAGCTAAGTGACCATCGAATGTGTGGGAAAATGGCAAATAGTTTTGAATATTGGAGTATATAATATGCAAGGCAATTTAATTTCAAGGCGAGGCGATGGTCGCGATATCTCGCTTTGTCCGAGAGCCTATTCTGCATAAAAGCCATTTTCATGTAGTTAGGTTTCTACATACAGCAGAGCAATAGGCTTGTGAGATGGGACGTTGAGTTTAGGATAGAAACAATTTCGTTTCGTCTATAGCGTCTCTTCCGATTAGGAAACATGAAGTACTTGGGAAAATCTAGATATTAGAATTCATATGCACTGAATCTAGTAACCAATTGATCTTTAATCCCTCTCCCTTGTCATTCTTTCGTGAACTTGTAATCCTACTTGCATTCCTTCGTGAAGAAGGATGTTCACCGATTCACCGATCCTCCGATCGCCGCTTCCTTGGCGAGGGGATGAGTCAAAGAATGCTAGCAGCACGTGAACACGGGTCACTTTAGCGAAAATTCGAATCCTTTGGGTGCGGGGTAGGGGCCTTGGAATTCGCGTCACAACAACCCTTGGGCCTAGGCCGTGAGAATCATACTAGGATGGGTTGAAAGGATTCGAACATAAAAAGGGCAGATAATTCCCTTTTCCTCGATTGCAATTGAAATGCCCATATAACTAGTCCGCGCTTTCACGATAAGTCTCTCAATCCACCTCAATTGATCTTCTTCCCCTTCCCATCTGTAACAACCCCACCCTTCCTACACACGAGCCGCCTCCTATCACAATGGACATCAACATAACCTGCCTCTGCTCCTCCTCCCAGCAAACCGTCTCCCTAAAAGCAACCTCCTTCCCCATCTCCGAAGAAATCTGCCACTGCAACCCCTGCCGCCACTCCTCCGGCTCCATCGGCGGCATCTTCCTCTCCCTCTCCTCTCCACCCAGAAAACTCTCCTCTTTCAAATCCTACAAAACCTCCGACCGCCTCGAGCGCCTCTTCTGCAAAAAGTGCGGCACGCACGTTTTCGTCCACACCTTCGAAGGAGACACGTGGTCCGTATGTGCGGGTACCGTCGACATCGACGGTAAAGAAGACGACTGCGTGAAAATCACCGAGCACGCTTACGTATCCGACACAAGGACGGCGGATGGGCCGCGTGGCTACTCAAAATTAATGGCAGGGAAGTACCCTGCTACGACGAAGACGCTTCCGTCAAGAAAATAACCATCGAACCCGCTACGGTCGGCCCAACACCCCTCGACCCATCTGAAGAAAAATGTCTTATAAAATGCCACTGCGGCGGCGTGGAATGCTACCTCCACCGCTCCGAAACGCCGTACGTTCCTCTATCTGACGATAAATCGCGGTACGAGAGTACGTGGTGGTTATTCTCCGGCGGCAAGAAATTCCGCGGTAGCATGTGCGGGTGCCGCTCCTGCCGTCTCGCTCTGGGGCAACCGCTGCAACCGTGGGCGTTCTGCGAGGAGAAGGATATTCGCCACGCAGACGGTAAACCCGTGGACTTTGAGAAGGGGTGGGGACGATGGAGACGTACGAGAGCTCCCCGGGGATATTTAGGAGCTTTTGCGGGACCTGCGGAGCTAGTATTGCGTATAGGAATAAACCGAGGGCGGAGATGGTAGGGCATGAGGTGATCGATGTTAGTGTCGGCGTTATTAGGGCGGAGAGCGGCGTTAGGGCGGAGAACTGGATCGAGTGGCCGTTCGATAGGTTGGGCTGCGATGCTGCAGACTGGAGAGGGAGCTGATCAATACGATGCTGGAGCATGGGAAGAAGAAGACCGAGGAGAACAGTGAAGTTAAGGCTCAATGAGAGGAAAAAGGGGTTATAACGAAAGTGTATATTGATCCTGTATTGTAGGCGGTGGTGATTTGTAGAGGGTAGGGAAGTTGATGTAGAAAAGTTTGTGTGAGAATTCAAGAAAGAATTTTCTTTTTTCCACCGGGCATATTATAACCAAATAACCAAAATGACGCGAGAGGAAACATACACTGAAATATCTAGATATATCGAACAGTAAATAAGCCAGCAGAGTACACGCTATCGAATGATACGAGTTTCGGGCTGTGAGGAGATGGTGGGAAACCACTTTTTCTGGCCTCATCGTCTAGTTGACGGCTCCTACAGTAGGAAACAGGTAATCGTGAAAACGGCGAGATCACGGTGGAACGAGGTAAGCCAATAGATTGTATTAATTACATAAAAGCATTCAGTGCAAGGCCCGCTATTGAATGCCAATGCCTTTATGGTGCGACAAGGTATGTTAAGAAGCCATGGCCTATACCAGGTCGGAAGAGTGGATCTCCCAAGAGGATCATTCGGAATTTTGAAACATTAGAAAACGAGTGATCGAAGTACACTTACTCGCTGAATAAACAGTACAATTCAAAGCAGTAAGACGAGCTGATTTTACTCGTAGTATTTTCAAGTCATGGAGAGGCTAGTTGGATACTCGATGCATACCTTTCGGCGACAACATACATTGTGAAATTTCACACTATTTCACAAACCAGTATACACGTTTATGAGCTGGAAAAGCACACGACTACAATGAAAACTAGCGCCTTTCAATTTACCGATCTCTACTGCATCAAAATATATAGCTCACTGTACACGGTGAGGTAGGTTAAGGTTGCACATCAAAAGGCCGCAGAGGAGCATTTCGTGGAGGAGAAGATATTTGAAAAGCAGGCATCACGGGTGGATAAAACTGCCTTACCACAGCAAAATAAGCATACGTCGAGATCAGCTCTGCCTAATACATCAAATTATCTAATAAACGATCATGAGAGGTGATGTTAGGAGGATGTTTGAATTAGTATGAATATTGTGATTTCGTCGACACGTTTCACCATTACGATTTGAAATAAAGATAATTATGAGAAGATCTAACCTCCTCTCAATTCAAATCAAACTATAGTTCTAGATGCAGCTCTCTCTCCAGAATCTGATCCTAGTAATAGATTCTCGCGAGAGGATATGTTGAGACTTCATTTGGAAGCCAAGGAGCTAATTTTTAGAAGTGCACGTCTGGAACTCGATATAGCGTGCTTTTTCTAAAATTTCTAGTGTGAGGCTGATCTAAACAGCCCTACCAGGACAATGAAATCCACTAGCAGATCCGTCCGATGTTCTTCAATCAGGTACTTATGGCTATTCGCGTTGAGGTTTATGTTAAGGAACCGTAATATCTTAAATTGTAGAATCTCAATCTCGGTAACCGTCATAAGCTCATGTAGTTGTGAATTTTTGGAGTCCAAGGTGGATCCAATTAACTCATGAAAATTAATAAAACCTACCAATATCTCAGCCTGCTGTCTCTGGATCATACATTGATGATTGCTTGTACGGGGCAAGTATGTTAAAGAATAGTGGTCTATTGAATTTGTAAAACCTTAAACTTGTTGGCTTGTTAACAGTTCTAAACTTGAGAGTAGTGAATTTCAAATGATGAGGTGGATCTTTAACTCTCACCGCAAAGCAGGAGTAGCAGATTCTGATTCGCCTTTATTTCATTGATTATATTTTATCCATATATTCCTTCTGGACTATAGGTTGAGAATGCAGGTTATTGCTTTTAATAAAAAGTCATTTCGTCAACGAAGCACGTTCAAAAATCGCAAACCTCTCAGTTACAGGAATAACAAAACCACCTCCCTGAGAGAAGAAAAGGTCAAATATGGATTCCTCTCTAGAAACTGCATTCAACCTACTACTTCTTTCGGTCAGGAGGCGTGTATTGAGGATCACAGAAACTTGATTTATGTAAAAACTGTTTCGAGAACCTGCAGGTGCACCTCTCGTAGAAACATCTAGTGTGAGAGTGGATCTAACCAGGGCAGCAAGAGAAAAGAGTGTTAGTTTTGAATTCTGCTGTGACTTGCATCGGTATTATGACATTTTGGCTATAGATAAGTATGTTGAGGTTCATAATACACGGGAGTTTCAAAGAATATTTTCGTCCACCTGCACGTGCAACCATAGTGAAGAAACCTGTAGTTTAGAGTGGATCTAATTCAACCAGCAAGTGGAAAGGCCGATAATTCTGAATTCAGCTCGGTGAGCTGTATCAAGCCTTCAAATTCTCTAAGTTTAAAGCATATAATGGGGGCCATAGTAGAATAGTATTTTGAGAAAAGGTTGTTTCCTCAATTTGTTTACTCGTGAAATTGTCTAGTTCATCAACATGCCTTAATATAGAGTAGATTTAACTATAAAAGCAAGACAAACACTCACTGATTTTCAGTCTTGACGAATAAGGTGCATCGACTCCTGCTGTTTTTATGCGCTAATAAAAGTGGTTGAGGTAGAGCATAATTTACCTATATGTCTAAGGAATTGTTTCAAAAAGGATTTGGGATATTGTTGGGGCACCGTGAAGAGAGATCGATCATTGAGTTGATTGATGGAGATGATGGGAGGAAAGCTCCCCTATTTATGTACAATAAGGCATATACATGATGTATAGTAATGATGTTCCTACAGATATTTTATAAAAAGGTCTGGTTACCGGGCACCTCAACTGTACTCTTAATAGAAGAAAAACCACCGAACTGAAATCCTCCTTATACGCTTTATTAGGTTTTACTATTTGAAAACAGTAGAATTGTATCTTGAGGATCACCAAGTTACCAGAATTCAAATTAGTAGAATCGTGAAGTGGTTAGTACATAAACATATTCAACAGGGCTCAACGGGGGCTCTCCTTATGAGGTGGATCAAAGTATATCTCCAGACATTTTGGCATGCATTTTCACGCTCACCGAGGCGCGCTGCATTCAGATATATTGTTATCTGGTGGCTAAGGACTATATTGAGGAGCTTGAATTCCTCAAAGTATTAAAATGGAAATCGTGAACGTTTGGCACTTGAGATTCTGAAAGAAGGAGTTCTGTGGCAGATAAAAGCATATCACCAGAAGAAAATACTCGTACCTCCAAACTTACGTACTTCTCCTAGATCTGGATCTGGATCTCTTACAGTACTACGGGGTAGTTTGGAAGGTCCCAATGCCCAAATTTTGAAGTGAGGACGTCACACGATTCCGTGTCTGATGAGCTACAAATATGAGATAGATAAAAGCACAGCACTGATGTAAAATTATTATAAATCAAAGCGCGCCTTTCACCTGCATCAGGTCCTGGGTGGTTGAGCTGGGTGTAAGGTAGTTTGAGACAACATGCTACAGAGCGTTACTGACGTCAAAAATGCTTCGTCGACGATTTGAAGATACCCGTGAAGGTCTGATGTTCAAAGTGACTCTAACCTATGCTTGCGGTATCACCATTGGGCCCGCCTACCCTCGCTGCATCAGTCTATATAAGTCCTTAAGTGTAATAGGGCAACTTGAGAAGACATGTTTGTGGCACGAGTTGTTCATCAATCGAATGTCGAGAGCAGAATTTGAAAGCTGATATTAGGAGTAGCTTGAAGTATGACTTCACATAAAATAAATCATACCATTGAAACGACCCCTGCTTGATGCGTTAAATTATGACAGTTATTTGCCCCGGTAAGGGGACTTGGGAACCCATTCCCTGTTGGCGAAAAGTAGATGATCTAACTCTACACGCTTAGGCTGTGTGAGTTATCTTTCCAATTTTGTAACTACTTAAGTATATTCTATTGAAAGGTTATTCGATGCTCGCTATCTGGATTTTTACGACAATTGGAGTCCTCTGTACATCCTAGTAGCCATTTAGCGCCTATTCCGGTATCAAAGACTTGGTTTCCAGAAAGGCATCCCCAACACCTGCGCATGATCTTTTTTCTTTTCAACCTCTTCAGCGACGTCACCCTTTGAGCAGCGTCAAGTGTTTGCCCTTCAAATTTTTTACAAGATTTCCATCTCCAATCCCTTGGGATTGGAGTGTTGCGGTTTTCCTCCACCTAAAATCAATGAACTCACTTTCATCGTCCGTAGGTAATGGCTTCCTGTATCCACTATCAAGCCTACTCAGTAGCTCGCATGCCTCAGGGGTCGCGGTCCTCTTCAGCAGCCTTGATTGCCGCTTTTATCCCTACGCGCCATTCATCTCCTCGATCCTCGCTTCGTTCCCTTCGTCGGTGAGCGCGTCTGGTCGTTGAACTTCACGGTGAGCTCTCGTCGCTTTCAGGATGTCCTCCAAAGTTTCACCCTTACTTTTTTATACCTCTCAGACGAACTCCGCCATATGCCTCAAAAGGATCACTCCGTCCCGCAGAGAACGCAGCCTGTAGGTCGCTATAAATTCGCACCCGCATATTTCCCTCTGCAACTCGTAGCTGAGGATATCCGCTGCGATGCGCTTGAAGTCGCGCCTTGGGATCTGGCGCCTCTCGGAGTAGTTGCAGTTCGTGCCCGTCTTACAATGATACTGCCCATTAGCATTTCGTCGATCTATGCACCAGCGAGTGGGCGTTGCGGTAGAAATTAGCTTGTGACGTTCTGGCGCAGGCGGATTTCCTCGGCCCGTTTTTAGATATACGGCCCTATGACCTCCTGCGGTCGTCTGTCTACTCTATTTTTGGGTCGATCGAGAGCGAATGCGTCGATGCGACGCGCATGGACCTAGGAAGGGAGTAATGTGGTACGTCGTACTCGTTCAGCTCGTAGAAAGAATTTCGTCGTGCCTGTGGGATTTGGGACTACGCCGCTGTAGTCGCAGTTGAGCGTCTACGTAACGTTCTTTCGGCTTGTAACCTAGACGGCCGACTCAATTATTTATATCAACTAGTGACTTGTTTTTCATATTTCCTCGCTTTTTCATTCTAGGATTCTCTTACCTTCTCACGGAAAGGCACGTTGGAAAGAGGCATTCCTTTGGCTTCGACATGTTTTTTTACTAAAGGTGGAAATCAAAACAACAAATCGCTGTAGTATGGCCCTGCGATGTATGGGAGGTGAATGGGACGGGAGCGGATTTTCACGAGGACGAAATTCTTATCCTGCGGCGCCGGGTAGTTGGACTTCTATCTATTTATTTTTTGGTTATTTTTTTTTTTTCCGAAGAAATCAAGCTGTGGGCATCTCTATATGGCGCATTCGATAATATTCTCCCGTCGTTTTGACTCTCCATAGTCTGTTTGATTTATTAGAATTTCATTACTTCACTTCATCTAGAAATATTTGCCTTCAATGCGAAGTAACATTGGCGGTTGAATTACATTCGCCGCAGGTCTTCGATCTTTGAATTGTCGACCTCAAAAAGTCTACAATCACCGCATGAGACGAAATTTATGAAACTCGATATCTCCCCAATACATACGTATACGTATTTCTGTATTAATTGAAAGACTTTGAACAGCAAGGTTGTTCAAATTATAGAAAAATACCCATCCAAATTTTTTTAAAAAGGAAAGAAGAGAAGCCACCTTGAGTCTTTTCGTGAATTATTTTTACGATGTAAGATTTAAGGCAAGTTCCTAAGAACTGGAAATACGCTTGACGTAATAGTGATAATTCCTTGAGTACGTACCCGTGTGGTTCAGGTACTAATAGCGAACTGAGCATATCTCTCTATATATGTCAAAAGTTTGGGAGGCCGCTGTTTAGTTCTTTGGAGAGAATCTATAGTCGAATACAGTTGGAGCGCATCTTGTAAGATACATGGAACCTTTCTCTGCTTCGAGAGCTTTATCCCCTCGTACCTAACAGTAAAGTCATGTTTATAAACGACCTGTGAACCGCGCATTCTCATCATGATCACTACTGGCATTGGATTTGATCGATCCGGAGAGGGTATTTTCTTCTAATTGAGACAAATAGAATCATCAATCGAAAGCTGTAAGACGCTCTCGATTAAGCGGGATATTTTCTTTGTCTACCCGAGCTAACAAAAGCAATAATAATGCAATAGTAGCCCCGCTAAAACAAATCTTTCAAGGATATTCTCTAGCAGGCTGAAGCGTATCTATATGTCTACCCGAAGGGACGCTACGTATCTTGTTTAACTAACGCAGAATCAATAACATGATAAAAATAGTTAGTATTTCGGCTCGGTAACGTAGGTGATGACTGTCGAAGAAGAACAAGGAAAGATATATTGACCACATTGTCAACGGAGAGTTTTCTTTTAAACATTGGGTCGCTAATGCGAGTAAATATCGAGCTCAGCAAGCCTCAGTCAATTCACGCTCGAATTAACCCCTTGCTTTTAAATCCCGCAAGTCAAAGGAACTGAATGGTATCAATGTGTTTCAACGATGAGCTTATATCCATGAAACAAGAGTATCACGAATAGTATTGTCGCTTCTACGCTGTCATAAGCTCAAGCTCTTTTTTTTTTTTACTTTCTCTCATTTCTTACGAAGGAAAGATAGTAGAAATTTCGACTTTATATCCCTCTATAGTAGAAGTGTATATATTTTTTGAACAACTAATCGAGCACGGTACGGTGTATACTACATTCACTACGCTTTTAACATATAGTTTGACCGTTGTGCGCACCTTCGCCTTCTGTTCGACAAAACCCGTTGGGGTCCACCTTTCGCAGCTGATCTTTTCCGTCACAGGGCGACCGCTATACCTTCCGTGCACCCAACTAGGAGTAGATACTGGAGCTATGCACCTACAAGACCCCATCGTGGCTAAAATTTCGATCTTCGTGGCCGAATATGACGCCTGATAAGTCCCAAGAACAGGAATATTCGCAGGATTACGAAGGCGAGCACGATTTGGCCCGCGATAGGTACATTGACGACCGCGTCGGCAGCCGTGAAAAGTTCAAGGCCCTGAGAGTACGGCGGAAACAGAGTATAGTCTTCATTATTTGCAGATCTCTCCAGGTGAAGTTTATTAGCTCATGCCCAGCTACGCCCGGATTCCTTCTCTTAATTTGTTTCTCCCCTTCTAAGATAGTCGAAGCGACTATACGACATCTCTGCTGGTGAGCAGCAATGCCCGATAGTTTCCTTGCCTTCTGAAGGAAATTTTTAAGATCCTCCTCAGATACGTTCGGATCCTGGATATACGGCTTCAAAAGATTAAACCTTTTCACAGTAATAGATTTGAAATTCTTATCAATCTTTATGCAAAGAGCATCGACTATTGCTCGGGCAGACAACGCCAGATCCCGGTTGAGCAAATCCAGCCTGTCGTGTTCCCGCAATCTCTCCCTAGCTTCCTTGACCTCTTGACTAACGTGCTTCAATAGGGTATCTCTTGTCGTCAGAAGTTTTCGCAGTGTCTTTTTGGCACCTTAACCTGAGCCTTTTGTTATATCTTCGATGTGGAACAGGGAAGCATAGACGTCTTTTTTCGTTGAAAACAGGATGGTGGATGGTACTTTCGCCGACTGGAGACCGAAACGCACATCGTGGCCTCCTGCCACAAATCCGAATAAGAGCACCGATACGGCCAAGGTGCAAGGGAAAAAAAAAACAAAATCAATGAAATAACTAACTGTTGGCCTGCATGAGCTTCTTCTCCTTGACAACCGCTATATGCATATACCCGCGATGGCTTTACATCTGGCCGAAACCTTATAACTCTACCATTCTTCTTACTTTATAGCAAGATTCTAGCAGTCAAAGTTAGCTATAGTATTCATATGTATTTAAAGATAAACATGCGTGCGACTTGTATATTCTATTTTTTATGCTCAATGAAAACCATTTTCTCGACATATATGATTTGCAGGGTTTGAACCTGCACAAAGCTAAGTATTTACTGGAGCTTTCATTTTTCTGGATTTCCTTCACTGGGGCTATGGCACGAGTCGAATATGAGTTTTTGCTGCTGTACAGGCACAAGTCCCCCAAAAAACTTGATTCTCCTAGCTCAACCGCTACATTTATATACCAGCGATGATGCCGTATCTCGTTAAAAGCTCTGGGTTTTATGCCCTTAAGAAGTAGCTTTACAATTCCTCTCGCCGTCGGCGCCGCTGCTGGTGTCATAAGTAGTTGTCATCTTAACAAGTACTTTGAATATGAATATAAAGGCAGACGCGACTGTGTTTCGAGTAACGTAAGTCTTTATTCTTAATTAATATAATGCTTATGCTGATATAAATATGTGATTTTGTAAGCTTTGAAGTCGCGACAATCGTGACTTGGAATGAGGCTATCGGGGACTTTCGTAGACCTATTTTTCAGAATTCAGAAGATAAGTAGGCCATGCACAGCACTATTCTACTACCCATAATCATCACAGCAAACGTCTTAATAAAGGTTTCTCTCAAGCGTTTGATAACTTCAATTTTCTTATTTGGATAATGGGCCATGAAACCGCAGCGACCTAGAGAACAGAAACTGCCTTGGTTTAAAACCGAAAAGGGAGAACGTAGCCCGCTAATAATAATATTATACCATCAATGCACAAACCTCCAATACACAAAGAGCAACAAAGTGAGGTCTATAATCCATCTTAGTTCCATGTCAATCGTTGTCCGCCGTCCTACCATCAATCCTTCTGAACAGCAAAACGAGCCATCGTTAGCAGGCCCATCGCACATTTATCTCCACAATAATAAACAGTCTGACGGATATTACTTACGCATCCGCACGCAAGGATCCCCGGCGGTTGAATATCCACACAAAAACCGGCGTGACCAGCAGAAGCACGGTCAGAATATAAGTAGCGGTAACCATCAGCCGGTATACATCGTACGCGTGCTCCGGCTTTGTCAAGACCTTACACTGTATACAAAAAAAAAAAAAAAAAAAAAAGCAAAAAGCAAATCAGCCCTATACCCCTCTTCCCAAAAACGAACGAAGAGAGAGTGAAGCTACATACCAGAATCAACTTAACAGCAACCCAACCCACCGGCAACGCCGTCACAGCCGTGAAGTATATACCCGCAAGCCGTTCGTGCTCGCACCAGAACTCCGAACAGACCGACGGGGACAGCGTGGATGCGGCGCGATGAGTGTGAGTACAGCGAGGGATTTGGAGAAGATGCTGTTGAAGTCCTGGAGAAAGGGCGGCGGAGGCGGCTGTGCGGTCCCATGTTGAAGCGCTGCAGTTTGCTTTGCGGACGATCCGGCTTTTGGTCTGTTGCGTCGGTGAGGACGGTCAGGGAGATGTCGTTGAGGACATCGTGGAGTTTGGTAGAGGATTGGTGATGATGGTTTTGATATGGCGAGGTTGGTGGTGAGGAGGAGGTGTTGTAGGTGGGCGGTGAAGGGAGGGGAGCTTAACATATTGGAAAGAACAAGGCGATTTTATTTCCTATATATAGTTAGAGAAACCTTTTGATAAAGTAGAGAAGAGACTAGATTTTCGTCATTGTAAAATCCCAAAGTAGAAGTCGACGACAATTCCAAAAAAAAAAAAAAAAAAAATAAAAAAAAAGAAACGTCCCAATTAAGAGAGAAAGGGCCCTTTAAAGATAGAAACCTCTCATAGAAAGCCCCTCTCGTCATCTTCCTACTCCAACCATCGCCATCACCACTTCTATTTTAATGACCATTCTCAGTAATATGAGCGGAAGGACATCTCCATCCCCTTCTCCCGCTCCCTCTCCCCCCTCTATCTCCATCTCCTCTCGCAGACCTCGCTGCCGGACCGGACTGCTACTTCACCGGAATACAAAACGACGAGCTAAGGCAAGCCCTGAGGGAAGCGTAAATGGAAGCCCAGAGACGCGCTCTAGACGGCGCCTACAATGACGACAACGACCTCATCAGCGACGTCGAAGACGAACCACCCGCTTACATTCTAGCTCCTCCCGCTGCGCCAGCTGCAACCGACAACGACGCCGAAAAGAGAGAAACGAGACGGAATCGCCGGATCCATCCTCTTCTTATGCATCATAATCCTCTCTCCACTTTGGTTCCTTTTTTTGTCCGCTCTGGTGCAAGATTAGGTCGTACGCCGCCGGTTTCGCTTTGACGTCTGCGAGCGGGTCGTTTCGGATATGACGGCTTTGGTGCTTGAGGTAAGCAATCTCCATAACGTGGTTTTTTTTTTTTTTTTTTTACTTTGCCTTTCACTGTTTTTCTTTTTCTTCAAAGGTGTGCTTTGAGCTGACATCGAGTAGGACATATACCCCGACGCACATAACGTGACGATCTGGCTCGACTCCCTCGTCGTTGAGAGCTTCTTTAGAGCTTCGCTGGAGCAGGACGAATATCAGAACTTTCTTGCATGCGGATGTGTAAGCTCTCCCAAGTCCGTGTGATATCTCGTATAGAATGGTAGCTGATGACTTTGAGTAACAGTGTGGAAACGGCATCACCGACGGCTGGACGATTTCGAACAGTGTTAGCGTTCTTTTGGTTGGATCGTTGGTGGCTGTTTACGCTGTGAAGTACTACAAGGGCTTTGGCCACGCTCTTCAAGCTTGACAGGCGCTCTAAAGATATCTGATTCTAAGTTTTTTTTCTTTCTCTTTCATGGGTTGGTGAATAAGGATGAAATGAGGGGTTGTCAACGTGTCACCGGTTCGCTTTTATAGTTTTGTTTTACGATCGACCTCCTGATGGAAGAGAGTTCTTTCCATGAGAAGATGCTTTTTGTAACCGCTTTTTCTCTCCTTTTCATAACTCGTTTTACGCCGGAGTGCCTTTTTCGTTTTCGGGCTTTTAGCCCAGTTTTGATTATTTGAGTGGAGTATAGAGGAATTGGTACATCTGCTGCCTGTCCTCCACACCAGTAGATCACGACTTTCCAACCAGGAGAACTCCCCCTTCCATCGGTTCCTTTCAGTGGCTTTGCCCACTCGGGCTCAAACAACTCTCCGTCGTGGACCTTTTCTTTCTTTTTATTTTATGTTATTTTATTTTATTTTATTTTATTTTATTTTCGGTTGAGTACAGTATTGGCCGTGGACCACCAAGTTTATCGGTCTTCCATTTTATTTTATTTTATTTTATTTTATCTTACTAGCCCTTTCACGATCCCAACTCAACCCCTTCCCAACCTCGCATCCCTCAACCAGCTGTTACTAAACCATCCTCAACACTCTCTCCAATAACAAGTGAAAACCCTTAACTAACCCCCCTCAACAATTCCTTTTCATCGCCTCCTACAAATATCCACAAAAAGCTCCTACCCCAGAAAGAAAATGCCTCCAAAAGCCTCCCACAGAAAGAAGAAGGCGGATCGCTCACCTACCAAAACTTCCGCGCTCGAGATCAAACCGAAGAAAGTTCCGCCGCACCAACGGACGCGGAAGACCACCCCACCACCGTCCGTAAGTGCGGCCGTCCCCGAGGAAGACGCACAACGGCACCGTCATCGAAGACGACCACACCATCGAAGACGAACCGTCAGCGAGCAACAACCTCCCGATGACGAAGACAAACCGGATCCCCTCCCGCCGGTCTCCCACGACCAGCGCTCCATCTTGTATCTCTTCCTCGGCGTCAACATCTTCGCAGTCCTTTGCGCTCTGCACCCAGCCAGGAACCCCGCCTGGTGCGAGCACGTCGGTAGCGCGCGTTGTCGACGTTCTTTTTCGTTTTTCTGGCGTGTATTATGGGATGGGAGGTGCTGGCGAGGGTTAGGGGCAGGATGGGTAGTGTTGCGGCGCTGGTTGTTATAGGGATGTTGGGGGTTGGTTGCTTGCGAGGATGGGTGTGTTAGTTTGATAGCGTTTATCCTGCGTAGAGGGTAAGAGCTCAATCCGTCGTCTGGAACTTTCCTCTTTTCTTTTCTTTTTTCTTCTTTTTTTCTCTTCTCCTTCAATCCATTCTTTATTTGCAGGTGAGATTGTAAGCTAATGCTTGAAATTAGAACGATACTAGGTTTCGGTAAATTTTTTTTTTTATCTTTTCGGGAGAGTGGTACATCGTGAACAGGAATAAGCTTTGAGGGGAAGGATTGAAGGAGGCATCACAGCATTCCACCCATATTTTTCTACGCCTGTAAAAATACCAGAATGCTATGAATGTTGTAATAATTCGTTTTTTTTTTTCTTCTGGGTTTATACATCCGAAAGGCAACATAATCACTTATCTGTTCTTCCAAGTTTGAGTACCGTCGTTGAAGTTTTTCTTCCCTACAGTTGGAAGAAATGGCTCCCTCCGCGTTCAAACTTCTGCAATGCTTGATGGTCTCATTTCGATAATAAATCTGAATGCCACTTGTATTTAAATGAGAATGCTTTTGAATCATTCAAGGCGGTGAGACGATGAAAGCTAACGTTACTTGCACGCAAATATCTTGCTTGAAAGGCACGACATTCGACGAGACTTTGGAATTAAATATCAAGCAAATACATAATTATATAGATAGACATACGGACGGACTATGCTTCTAATCCCCCTCCTTTTTTTTCCTTCTTAATTTCCTTAATGGCTATTTCCTTCTCCGTCGTTGCGGACAAGCCTTTAGAGCTTTCTATTATTTTATTAGCCCTTAGTTTTGAAGAATAAATCGCGTATCTGTCTAGTATCTAAGCTCAGCAATCTGCTCGAAAACATAAAAAAGGGAAAGAAAAAAAAATTACCAAAATCTCAAAAACGAATCAAAATTCAAAACGACTAAAATCGCAGAACGGCGAGTGCTAAATAGCTAAAAGGCATCAAACTATCTAGTCATGCTTTTTGTAAACGCTAATAAGACATCTATATAAAAAGCCGCAGCCCCCAATTCATCCCGCTTAGTTCTTATACGCCGTGCTGTAATCAACTGGTACCTGAAAGACCCAAACCTGCTTGGGCCTTGGGGTTCGTAGATATACAGATATAATCTGCTATTCCTTCGGCACAGTCCCTGACTACTTCCTCCAGGTTTGTCTAAATCTCGTTCGGGTTCTTAGGTGCTTATTTCCCAGACCAGTAACCTCCATTATATGGAAATGCTCCGTCGGGGGGTTTCCGTTCCACCGGTTGCTTTTTTGCAAGCTGGAGGCCATCTCTTCTAGTAAGTCTAGTTCAAGTCTGAAAATTTCCGTTCGGGTTCTGGACGTGTTTCTTGTAGGCTAAAAATTCTAATTTTAAAGTATCAAGGCTGCACCATTTTCTGTGCGCACGCGGTTGCCGAACTGTAACGTTATAGGCTAACGTTGGTATAATGACTCCAGGCTATTCAGGCTAATTTTGCTAGTCGTAAGATCTTTGAGGTATGATCTTAGCGCCGTTTCCCTCTCATAACCCGCTTTTAGCTTCTTCGCGCAATAAGCATCAACGATTATTCGACGGTGAGGGCTGTCATGGTAATGTAACTTCTTTATTATAGATTTTGACCTTGATAAAATTTCTCTATTCCAAGCGTTAGTACCTAGACTCTCTACCGGCCAGCACGAGCAATTCCCGGTCCGTTGTCTCTGTTACTTCTGATATGAAACGCATAGTAGAAATATGAATGTTTCTAATCGCTCGGTTACGATACTTCTTCTTCAAGGTCTTTCCCGGCCTAGCATTTTAACACTAAAGTTTCATTTCCTGGACGGTAGCTGCTACAGAGCCGACTTCTGAACTTCTACTCGGTCTCCCTCTTTAGTCTTTTAACCACCTTCACAAGCGATTTTCTTTGGCTGCCCGAAGAGCGTCCCTTTCTTGCATCCGCTTTTTCAAACACTCCAGCCTTTCTGCGTGAGCTCCTCAGGCAGGTCCTGTCTCTCCAATAGTTTACGTTGACGTAAAAATCTTTGTCCAATAGATCCATCAGGCTTTCGCCCTTGCTAGGATGATTCCCGTGAGCTTATGCGCCATACGTTTCAATACACCCATTTCGGCGAGGTGGGATACTCGTCATCGTAAGATAAACCACATTTTAAAAGTCCTCGCCGTGAATTTCGCTCAGAGCTCGTAGCTCAGGAAGTCTGCAGCTATGAGGTCGCACCGCCGTCCCGAGGACCTACAGTCACCGACATCGTATTCGTTGCCACGAGAAATCAGATACTGTGTCTTGAAGGCCAGCGATTCCAAATGTCGATCGGCCAAAGGAGCTTGTCTTCCGGAGAGCTTTTCGAAGAATGACGCGAGTACGTCCGAGCGTCACCCATGAGCTCATGACTTATCAATCGTGAGGCAAAACCCGTCACGACGGTTCTCATCTGATGGCTAAAACATGTTGCAATACTGTGAGCTCGTTATGATGGCAGAGGTCGATGGGATGCGTGTGAATATGCGATTTTTGGTGCGAAGCCGAGGTTGGCTGCGTTCAGGTTCCACCTCTGTCGGAAGCGAATAGAATAACAGAAGAGCAAAAGAGAATTAGTACGTCTGTTGCTTCTATTCCTTGTAACGTTCAAAACGACACTTAACGCAGAAATCCCTCAATCCCGATAGTGATAGATATATAGCTATATAAATATGAGTGAGAGCTTTGCTTTACCTTCAGCAAATATGGGCAAATGCCTTCCGCCCCTTCTTCATCGTACGGACAAGACATTGCCCAGTTTCTCTTTGCAGCCTGTTTTGGTCTTGAATCGATATCGCCTTTGCAAGGAAGCAGAATGGATCTCTATAATATACTATGAAATTTGAGAACTTGAATTTTTGCCTGAGAGGATACGGGTTTTCGTATCAGGGCAATCGAGGACTAAAGACTAAAAGTTGATTTTGAAATGGATATATCGAATATGAATTTGAATATTATGACCGAGTCGATCTGACGGCATGCCAACTGGAAGTGCCTCGCCCTCTTAAACCGAGTAGCTCCTACGTGGCATCCTTGTTCCTAACAAGACGATATAACGCGATCCAGTAAACTTCCCTTTCACTGCTTTTGTAATATGAAACCTGAATTGAATTGTGACCACTTGAAACCTAACGCTTTTACCAAACAAAGCCTGAACGAATACCAGGTCACGCTTTCATTAAACTGTCTCTCTAGGCCATACAAGAAAATTGCGATTTTTGATATACACTTCAGTCGCAGAATAGACTTTGAGCCAACTTGGCGGAATCTAATTTTTTTTTCCAATGCAAGCCCACGACGTAACAGAAACCCGATCCGGAATCATGGGAAATTCGAAAAGCTTTCTTTCTCTTTTTTTTCTTTCTTTCTTTCTTTCTTTCTTCCCTTTTTTTCTTTCTTTTTTTTTTTTTTTTTTTCTTTCTTTATTTCTTTATTTCTTTATTTCTTTATTTCTTTTATTATTATGAAAACCCCTTCAGAATAGTAAGAGAAGTTAAAACATGTCATGGAAATTCTGCAGAGACTAATACATCACTTGAATGAAAGACGCAGGTCATTCATCTTCGTAACGCTAATAGCGTCGTCTCGGTACACCCGACCCTCCACGACACCTTGTTATAAGCACTGACGACGGCGTTCATACATCCAAAACCGTAACGCCTTTTTCATTTTTCAACTTCTCTCTATCGGTCCACCGAAACCACCATGTGATCAACCGGAGGCTTTACGATGTTCTCGTGAATAGCCGATGTATCCATTAACTTCGTATTTCGTCCGTGGAGCTTGGAAGTCAGAAGTACGCGGTCGAGGATTTCATGGGACAAGCGGCGAGCTTGAAATATACGGGGTGCAGCTCGTGCTCACCGGGATGAACTGGCTCTTTGGTACGTCGCGGTATAGAGTTTCAACAAGAGGGCCGCATTTCGGTTCCTTTAAGAGAGTAAAAAGCTTTGGAAAGCTGTTGCAGACGTTTATATCAAGGTAGAGAGTACTCGAAGATATCGAGGAGGAGTTCGTTGGGGAGCGAATCCATGTATTGATGAAAGGCGTCTAATTTTTTTTTTTTTTTTTTCGCTTGAATTCCGATCCAAATGAAGGAACGCTACATGTCCCTGATAGAAAATCTAATGATGTGACAAACTCTAAATCTGAGGACGTAAATTTCGAGTCTCGAAAGTTTAACCGGACACCAATGAAATGTATGACGAACTCTAAGACCTTGGAATATTTCTTATTCCGACGCACTCAAGACTAGTTCAAGCTACTTATTTGTCCAAAAGCCTTTCGTATATTTTCTTTGAGTCTCGTTCAACCTTATAAAAAAAATCCGTTTTCTTCTCGGTCGAAAAGGAATTCATGATTACGAGATTAATATTCGCTGAGGAAACGGAGTCCTGGTAGCGACGTTGTAGACACTTTCGCTCCTTCGCCTTCGTATTTGAAGGATTCATGACACGACCAGTTTGACATACGAATACCCCAGCCAAACCACGATGAATTAATTTGCTTGAAAGAAATATTGCAAACCCTCCATATTCTCTGCGAGAGGGTATAATCCATTGGGTAATTCAATACGTCTCTATCCGAAAATGTACGTGTATAAACTATCGGAATGTGTTCCGGAAGAACGACTCGGCGTGGCAAGACGGTGTAAAACGGTTGATAGCAGTATATTATTAATAAATAGATATATATCCTTATATGGATATTACTCTCATAAAGTTCATGTAAAATCTACCATTAAGGAATTTAAATCATATCGCGGTATGTCGACAATATATACTTTGCATTTTTTTTTCTGTCTTTTTTCCCTGGAAGAAAACCGTTATTTTGTTATTTATAAGCTTAATTCGGAGAAATATTACTTGATGTTGTATTGCGTGCATCGCGGGTCTCACCCTTTCCACGGTAACTGATAACGGCGATTACATTCACAGCCTCTAAAGCTGTCAAAAAAAAAAAAAAAAAAAGAAAAGAAAAGAAAAAATGAGCCAAACGCCCTTGACAAATGTGACTCAAAGCTCGGTTCTATCCCTGCATATCGAGCGCTCGTGGCGAAAAGTTTCAGATTATCCGACAACCTTGATTCCAAATATGGCGATTTCTCTCGTTGTGTTCGACGTTTCTTCGCTCACTTGCTTTAGAGCTCGATAATTGAACAATGTAAAGCGAGCATTGGCAGCGGGAGATTCGTCTGTCGTAGCACACTGAGTCTAAAAAAAAAAAAAAGCTTTTCTCCGGATACAAAGGGAAAGAATTGGATAATAATGCCACAAAAAGATAATGAAACCTGTTCCGGCATAAAGATCACCTTCCCATGGCTCTTACTACTATTAGGTACTAATACGCCAAACGCGACACCCTTCCGAAACCCTTAACCGATGTATTGCCAACCCGACGCAAGTCCTATAAGAGCGCGCAGCGAAAAGTATAGAAGAAAGCATATCGTCCACCAACATTCCCCAAGCACTTCGAGGTCTTCAAAGAAGAAATCAGTAAATAAACATTAAAAAAAAAGTTTTTTTTGGGAGAAAAAGAATGTTTACCCTATAAACCCTATGCGCGCCCATAAACACCAGCCAAGTAATACCGTACCCCACGGAAGGAATTTCCGCAGACTATATCACGGTAAAAACCGCTGTCGTTGTGGGTGTCGAGATAGAGGCCGTAGATTACGAGAAATACGCCGGGTAGCGCGTAAAAGTACTCGAAGTACCGCTCGATGCGGCAGTAGTAGCAATTGGACGCCAGGGGATGTGTAAGTGGTTGTACCACTTCATCGGCGGCCTTCGTCATCTTTTTCGTATATTGTGATGCTCTCGATGTCTAGTGATGGGAGGAAGGTTTGGATTCTTCGGCCTTTTTTTTTTTTTCGTCAGGATTGTTTTTTTCCACGTATACGGAATATCTACAGCTTAACGTGAAATGAGCGACCGGGTAAAAAAAAAAAAAAAAAAAAAAATTTTAAAACAAGTAAAACATGAAAAGCAGACCGGAAGGATTTATCTATATACTTAGAGGGAATAGATAGTATATAGGTAATACTCAAGTAGCTATACAAGCCGTCTCCTGATGATTGGCAGTGCAGTGCTTCGAGAAATTCCTCACGTTCAGACGGAAAGTGAGAATTCTGCCAAAATTCGATCCCAATGTAGATTTTGGTACCAGACTGGAAGGCGCCTGTTCTCCAAATTAAAACACCGCCAAAAATTGAAGAAACATTGAATTTGATTATTCCGGGATTCTAGATTTCTGATTTAAAGGCAGGAGATATGTATTTTATTGCTAGGGAGATTAGCAGAATAGATACAATTGGTAAAGCTTACCGCATTGTAATAATACCGTTATTGTTACTCGTACCTTTTTCTCATCATCCCACCCTTTCTGCCTAAATATCTGAAATATATGGATCAATGATCTTCCAGAGCTTAAGCTTTTTTAAAAATCGAAATGTCAATAAAGATGCGCTCTCGCTAACCAACGAAGCCAGGTCTTTCCTAAGTTTCTAATGAGATATCCCCATTCTTCATGGTCGCAACACCGGCAAGACCGTTCCGCATTTTACATCCCAGCTATTAGAAAATCAGCCACGTAGCCGGACAATCCGCCATGACTTGATATAATATAGCGCAAACCCAGCGAGTAATTCCACGCACAGCACAAGGAAGATATATATGACCGCATACATCTTCGGAGTGACATTGCTCATGATGCTCATTGACTAGTGTCAAAAACGCCGAGTACAGCGGTTGTGTTAGCTATAATAGCTGGAGATGATACGATGTTATAACGAAAGGTTTTGTTCCCAAAAAAAAAAAAAAAAAAAAAAAAAAAAAGAGGAGAGAGAGGCAAGATGTGAACGGAGGCATTGAGCAGAACCTACCCTAAAACCCTATGTATTCCCAAACAAATAAGCCAAAGGAGCCCGTACGGCGCTAACAAAACCTATCGCAGACCACGCCTTGTAACGTGGGTCCGTGCTTGAAAAATGTACATATAATAAGCGCAATGCCGGGAAGAGCGGCGACGTTCTCGAAGAAGCGCTTTCTTGCAGATGTTACATTCGGGCTGGTAGAGACGTGCGGTGGTTGTACCATCCGCTACGCTGGCGTCGGGCAGTTCGCGGCAGCGAGCTAGTAGTACAGTTTAAATTGTCGAGGCTGATGTACGACTGCGTGGGTTGGCCGTGGTGTTGCGGGAGAGGAGGACTTTTCGCTGAAATCCGACATGTTTGGGGTTTTGTGACCGTTTTCTTTTTAGGATAGAAGTATATCTTTTAGGCTAATTTAAACAAAAAATTGAAATAGTACTCAGGTAATATCGAGGGAATGTGAGCGGAAATCGAAAGGATCTTAGTAGTATATATGTATCAATTGCTGGATCTTCGCTGAAACAAATCGTCAAAGCCTAATTAAATAATCCTATGCTTTTATATTATCCTTTAACCTCGCTTCCCTTTTATTCTTGTGAGCCAAGATGCGGAAGAAAGTAGACGTAACGAAGGCTTCGCATTTTTCGTAAATAAATTCATATTGTACAATTGCACTGTGACACTAATAAATCGGAGGATTGGAGGATCGCAGAAAGCACGGTATCCTTTCGAACATACGGACACGAACAAAAAAATATCCTGCATTTATGGGTTTTCTATAGATCTATGTGGCACCTGAATCATACTTAGATATCTGTGAAGGATTGATTAGAATCTCTTAGTAGTATTATATTTCCAAAGCTTAGAAGGTTAAGCCAGAGTTTGGACTTATATACACAGTGAACATCTTCTCCGTAATTTTCTCTCGCTGGGAATACTATACCGGCTTCCTGTAATTCATCGTAAGACTTACGGAGCGATTGATAGACTTTCGTATCGCGTTGTTCATAGCGGACTCATCCACGGGGTCCGGTTGGAAAGATACCAAAAAAAAAAGAAATCCGCAGCCAAGACTTCCCGTTTTTGCCAACGATGCAAACCCCATCGCTTCCCTCTCCGAGGAGGAGAGGGGATAAAAAAAAAGAAAAAAAAAGAAGGGGCTCTAGATTTCTCAATAAATTAATAAATTTGTAGGTCATTCTCATCCGCTCTCCGCAAGGAGAACTGACGCGGACCGATTTCAATATCACGACTTCACAGCGCAGCCTCGGGATAGAGTCATACGGGCGTTCATATCGTCTCAGGAGACCAACGATTTCAGATCATTTCTAGGGCTACCAGCGTGGTTGCCGGTGAGTCTAATTAGTATGAATAACGACTTTGATATCGTCTTCACAGGTATAACCAGCACCTATTCAACGCTCCACATATCTCCCGGCCGTAGCTCGAAGCTTGACGCAGCTTGCCTTCGCTGATTGTTTATTTGTGCCTTTGCTTGGCGTAGAAGCTAGCGTATACAGCTAGCTGGGCCGTTTCGAAATTTTGTACGCGCAATCGGATATCGGAACGGTTTCCCCTACGAGGCTATGAAAGCCCCAGAGGAATAGAAAATACTAGCATTGGTTACGGTATCATCTTCACACGTGGAAGGATTCTCAGAGAGATAAAAAGTCGATTTACTCGATCGAGAAAAGAAATGGGTCCCGAGTACGTAACGGAGATATGCGACGTGTCGTAGGTCTGGATACTGGAGACTCATCTCTTTTCACCTACACTTTCTCGCTGGAAACGTTCTACGAAGCGGGCCTCTTTACTGATACTTCGTTCAGAGAGACGTATAGTCGTCTTTAGTGGTTCCTCTGATTATATGCCAGATCTAAAATATTCCCGAACAAAACCTCTGGAGGTCTCCTAGGAAATGTTCGCCGAGTCCGTCGAAGTTCGCGATTCTCAAAGTGGGGCTATATACGCAATCTCAGTGACACCCGTTCCAGGTTCTAACACGCGAAGCTATAGGGCTCATATTTTTCCGTAACGTTTTACCCCACAGACCGCGCGGCGATATACTCAATATTAACATCATACGAATCACATATTTCCGATAGTTTCCGGGGGGGGGGGGGTTAGATATCGATGGTTTATCGGTCGGTAGGTGGGAACTTGGCAGAGCCTTCATGGCCTCGGGGGTTTGATTCCTTTTCCAGTAGCGAAATTTCAATCCATCCTGGAACGGTTCCACCAACAGTTCTTGACCTGCTCTAATCGTAGAGATTAATATCCTTTTCTGGGGCTCATCCGTTCAAAGCACAACGGTTGAGACTATAAGACAAGGGGATATCATGGAAGAAAAGAGGATCTGTGGGGCCAGCACCTGTCGTCGTACTGATTACGTGGTCAGAATACGATCAGATCTGTACCTCAGATACGGTTCTCTGAGCAGAAATTACTAAGATTGACCGCAAATATCGCAGGATCAGGAAGGTGAGAAGATGTCTTGGTATTTATTTACTCCACGAACAGGTACAATCCTTGTAATTGGACGAGGCTTTATTTTTAATGAGGTAAAATGTAGATATTCGTATACCTGCCGTCGCAATACGACGTGTGAGAACGATTGGGCGGTTGATAAGCCCGTGGGCCGTGAATCCAACGGCGGCTCCGTTCGCTTTTTATGTTTAAAAATCCGAATTTTAGTTTTTTCACGATGTTCCAGTATTTATATATAATCTAGGCAGCCATGCCTTTTTCCTTCCCAGACCGAAGCCTATTCTCGTGTCAAATTTTCCCTAGACCTACGGAGGCGACGAACCTGCTGCGCCGAAACGCTTTCTTGACGACCTTTTCACTTTTTGGGTTAGCTTCATGTTCACGGGTTGAACCATCGTATATTCTGCAACAATGACGAACATCACCGACGACCACGACGACAACCGCCACGATGCGACCGACGAAACGCCGCTTCTCCCGCACTCCCGCTCTTCATCTCCGAAGCAGCAGCCGAAAATCTTCGGAATACCGAGGCAGCAGTTCATCGTGACGCTTTTAGTAGCCTTACTAGTGGTATGGGCGACTTCGGTTCGTTCCTGCTGGGCGCGCCGACGGTGCGGATTTACGAGCGATCGCGTGCCGCGACTGGTACCGCAGCACGATCCGGGTTCGATAGACATGATGCCCTGAGTGCCATTCCGGAGGAGAAGTGCAAGCTCCGCCCGATACAGGACCGCGTGGCGAATGTTAAGGGGTGGGCGCTTATGTTCGATAACATTCCTGGTAAGGAATAAATTTTTACCGAAATTCTACTCTTACGATCACGATACAATGGAGAAGAATGAAATGGAATATCATTGCTGGATGAAATTTGTTTATTCTGTGTTTCTTGCAGCGATTATCATGGCTCTCCGATGGGTGCTTTAGCCGTAAGTCGGACGGAAACCGGCGATGATTTTCAATTACCTGGGATATTTTTGAGCATGTGCTGGCAGTTTTCAGTGTGTAGTATACCTAATTTTCCGTGTCGTATATGTGCTCTTAAGCAATGTTTACAGTTCAGCCAATGCTACGTACAATTCCCTTTTCATTCGCTAATTAATTTTCATCTGCAGGCATACTCGGTCTCGCCTAGAGCTCGTCTGGGCTTCCGCCATGTTTTTCTTCATCGGGGGCGGCAGCCGGTCATCGTCGCCTCCTCCTCTCGTTCTGTCAGATGTAACGCCGGAGACGAAAGGTAAATCAAACATTCTCCAAGTTAAACAAATCACCGCAGTATAAAAGTGCTAACATTTTTTTTTACAGGATGAGCGCCTTCCTCCCTCCGCCATGGTCTACGCCTCATGATGATCGCACGCCCGTCGCATCCGTCCTCATGACATAAACGTCTGGTCCCGTCGCCGTCTCCTTCGGCTTCATTACCACTGGCGTCGTCTTCCTCTTCCTCATGCCGGAAACGAAGACTTCGAAGCTGCGCCTGAAGGTTCTCGCCGCGCTCGCGTCCACGGTGAGGGTGAAGACGACCTTACCCGGGGACATCAAGAGCGTAATTCACAGACAATTACACCTCGCGAAGATGATGATCGCGTTTATGCTAGAGGATATCAACGTTTCTAATCCTCGTTATCGCTGCGATGCTGCACAACGTCGGCGTGGACTTCCGCCTCTGTGTTCCTGCAGTACGTCTCGAGCGGTACGGTGGTGGACGATATCGCAGGCGAATTTCCTGACGTCGCTGCGGGCGGGGTTTGTACTGTTTGTTGCTGGCTGTTTTACCGGGGATTTTCCCACCTGCTGCTCGTGAAACTACGCTACCGACCGTCAAAAAGGATTTTCATCTGTCGGATTCTATAATACTACAACACTCGGAACGACGCTCATCGGTATTTCGCCGACGCCTGTGGGTGTAGTCGCTGGACAAGCCATCGATGCATTGGGCACGGGTTACTCGTCCGCGCTGCGCTCGCTGGCGACGAGTCTTGTCGATCCGCATAATATCGGACGGTTATATAGTTCCATGGCGATATTCGAGGCAGTAGGATCGATTGTAGCGGGGCCGATGCTGGCGGCGCTGTTCAGGTGGGGTTGAAGTTGGGAGGGGTGTGGCTGGGATACCGTTTATTTTCACGGGGTGTTTGTACGGTTCATGGCGTGCTTGACGTTTTTGGTGAAGCCGAAAGCTAGAGAGCTTGCGCACCACGACGGGTAGAGAGAGTCTACGAATCTCTAGGGAGCTGATTTCGGGGTGATATATAGAAGCTCATATCTTCCAGGCTCGAGGTCATCTATGATGGACCATCACACTAGTATCTTATCCTGTTTGATGCATGCACTTTTTTTTTATTTTTTTATTAAAGGTGTTATGGGGATATATGGACTCACGGCAGAATCATAATTTAAATCCAACTCCGTAGCATTCGTAATACATTCTCTCGATCGTGAATAATTGGCGATATATTTCACATGAAAACAAAATAACCTAGCTAAGAACCCTCATTTCCGCGTCCTCTTCTCCCGTGGGTATTTCCACCTCACCCGCCCCTCCAAAATCAACGTCGGCTCCCCTCCCCATCAAATCTCACGATACACCCGCTCACGACAAAAGTCACGACGAGGATATTTACATCACAAACACTCGGTGGGATGACGGCACGGTAGCAGGCGTTCAGCTTTACAAGAGAAACCTCTCAAGGCAAAAAGGTCCGTACTTGCTTGTCATGATGCAGGAGCGGACCATCTACAACGGCGGGCAAGCTGCGTAACAAAGGAAAGGCATCTTAAACAAAGGCGGAAGTTTCCAGCGCAGCCCGGATAACAGAAAGGGCAGGGCTAGAAGCGGTTGTAGGGCCTGTTGCGGGCAGGTCAGATATACCCATACCTTCCTACGTCATATTATCATCGCAGCTGCACATACCGGCTCTCGATCGAGCAATCGCCGCCATAAAGCAAAACCGGATAGACGAGCCTGATAGTCAAAAATAAGCTGCCGAAGTATCCTCCAACAAAATGCTATCACTCATATGGCGGAACTGACGAGGATTACTCTTATTATCGACGCCTCCGAAAGCAAGGTTACATATGGACTGTCTAGATTAAAACTCTAGGAATCGTCCTTCCTTGGCTCCTTTTTCACTCCTCCACCTCGACAACTCCGGTCATTTTTCTATACTATACTACAAAAAAAAAAAAAGAGAGAGAGAGAGAGAGGACTGATATCTACTGCACTACAATTTTATTTTTCCTTTATTTCGAATAGATGTTGAGACAGGGTTAATATGCTATGTATATTTTAGTTGCAATATCCTAAGATGTGTTCAGTAAACGTAAAATATATACTGTATTATTATTTTAGCTACAGAACATTAAAAAAAAAAAAAAATGATCCTTGATGATAATACCCCGGACAACTCCATCGTAATACAGTCCACTTTTTAATAGCAAGTATTCCTTCCTTAGATGCTGTCGTGATACTGTAAAAAGCCAAATCGATGATGCCGTAACAATTGCGGTGTCCGCCCAATATTTTCCATAGAAAAGAAGAAGAAAAATATACGAGAAGAAACGCTCTTCAATCAATAATGCAGTCGCATATGCATATCCGCTCCCAAATCATTCCCCGTCCTCCGTATTCATCCCTTCTTTCCCATCTTGATCTTGACACGTTACCTTCTTCTCTTCGCCTTAGCAGTATCGACTTCGTTCTCGGCCTCTCCCTCTCCGTTCCGTTGGCGTTAATGACGTATCGTAACCTTATCGTCGCGCATAGAAAGTGAGACCCTATTGCAAACATAAAATCTGTCCCAGTATTAACGTTTTCGAACTGAGAGTCGGACGGGGACCTCGAGGTTCTGTTGACGCCCTCAATGGTTACGGTGCGGACGTCGCCTTCGGTGTTGAGGCGCTTTGACGTCTAGCCTCATCCTCTATTAGTATCCACGTTCTAAGAAAGGAAGAAAGAAAAAAAAGTAGAAGGGAATTTGTTATCCCTTGCTAAGCAACACTGCGGACTCCCCGTGACAACGACAAAAAAGACCACATTACTCCCGTTCCTCCCATCTCGACTTCACCAACGCGCATAGGAAGGACCCATTTGCTTGTACAAGATTCTTCGATCAGTCCTGCCTTTTTACCCTTCCAGCCTTAACAGCTGACGCCCAGAGACTGCTTCATCTCAATTCCTTTTCCAGCTCCTTGAGAAGTTCGCGGATCAACATCGGTAAAGGGCGGCGACGTAACCCCGTGTGGTAGTAAGTATAGTGGGATAATACGCAGGATGATCATGTCGAGCCTAGTAGAATCCATGACGGCGACTTCGACTTCGGTTCGGATTCGAGGGTGGAGACGGATTCGGATTTGAGGGCGGAGCGGAAGTAGCAGTGAGAGTCGCTTCTAAACAACGGCCCGCGTTCGCAACTGGGATGTTCATCTCGTCATTGGCGCGTTTATCCTCGACGCCGCCGAAACGCGAAATGGGACGGCACGGTGAAAGGTGCTAGTTAATGGAAGGGGAGGACCTGAACGAACGCCTTCGAGGTAGTTGACGGGTGATCCTGAACATTTTTAAAGACGTCTACTGTTTCTTAGTAGAGAGTATCGTTAAAGGAGTTTGTTTTTGGTGACGTAATGACGGGTGAAAATGGTTAGTTAGCAATCTTACTGACGAAAAATTAAGGTCGGCTATTTATCGTGCGCGCCGAAAATGTGGGGTCTTTTTTTTGCCCTAAGACGGTTTTTACGCCTCTTTTTTTTTTTTTTTTTTTTTTTCCCTCAGCAAGCTGAAAAGCCAACAGGTCTGAGGAATACTTGTACACTACGTAAGGTATATTGTAAATTGGCCCTGGTGGCAACCGGCGAAGACGTTATTACGCTTTCAGAACAAGTCTATGAAGCAGTTAAAAAGCGTGACCGTTCTGCGATATTAGCTATCTTGAATGTTGAGTTATAGTATTCTCATCCTTTCAACGGAAAAGGCTTCAACATCCATTTCATTTGAAACATATGCAATAACGATATCGAATATGGCAGAAGCGGGAGCAGGCGGCTTAGAATATATAAAGAAGAACAATTACCTAGCTAGGTAGTTATCTACCTTAGTTCATGAAACAGTGCAACGCCATGGGATAAACAACAACAATTGACGAGTCCGTGCGTTTCTTTCAAGACCTGAATATAAGTATGCAAGGCTCGATACGCAGTAGTGCTTCGTTAAAAAAAAAAAAAATTCTCCAATCCAGAAAAAAGAAAAGTTCGACAGCTCAAAATCAACAAGTCGTATCAATCACCAAAAAAAAAACTTCGTTACTCCATGATAGGATCCAAACACTTATATCCTCGAGAGGATCTCAGCCTCAGTAACTCCGTACCAAAAAGAAGATCCTTTCAAGCGCCGTTGCAAATGTTGAAAACCTCATCTTTATCGATTCTACATGAGAGGAGTACGAGTTAGCAAGTGTCCCAATACCCAAATTTTTGTTGGGGGGGAATGGAGGGTAGGGTTACTCGCGGCAGTCGCAGTACATGACGGTACCGCTCAACTTGACCCGATGTCGAATAATTGCCGCAGGCGATCCAAAGTAAGGCGATCAAACGCAGATGAAGCCGGCGTACGCTGCATCAACTCCTGAGACGCGGCGGGAGATGTGCTACAGTGAATAGTCAGGGTGTTCCATTTTCCTTCCATAACTCTCACGAGGAAAACTTCCCTAATAAAAAGGAAAGGGGGAAGAGATTGCTTTCTTCGCTTACGTCATGCCGTACAGCGCGCTGTATATGATCCGAACTCCGCGCCGTGATCTTGCGTACCCAGCATGCGACCTTCGCAGCTTCCTGTGCGAGCACCAGAACGGGCAACAGGGCGGACGGTGCTGGACGCCAAGCCGAGGGAGAAAATGAAGAACACGAAGAGGACAAGGCCAGGCTTCGCGCGGAGTTCCGGGTTGGTGGCGGATGACGGTGATGTCGTACAGGTAATTTTCGGCTTGGCTCGGCTGGTTTTTGAATTTGTTGTTCGCTTTGATGGGGGGGGAGGAACCGTGGTACACCTTCATCGGCTCGGTGGGTCCGAGGAAGGGGTTTCTTCTGTGGTGCTGGTCATCGTTGATTGTCTCGGAGATGATGAAGATTGCTTTTTTGTGAGGAGATGAAGCTATGCCTTTCGATTATTTTAGGTTCGTTATGGATGGTCGAGTTATCGAGGAGATGATGGTTATGGTTAAAGATAGTTCAGAGAAGATGAGAAGGGGGAACGACGAAATACAAGCAAAATATGTAGATAATCATCTCTTTTCTTTCTCTTTTTTTTTTTTTTTTTGTGACGTCCGCCGCTCACGGCTTCCTCTTCTCTACTAGAGTAAGATTTTCTATAGAGCAGCAAACCTCCTCGCCTTTCACCGGCCCGCAATCGAACGAGAAAATCCTTCAGCCTTGATGACGAACGGAACCACAGCTCGAGTCCCGCTCCCTCGTTAAGTCGAAAAACTTCTCCACATGCAGTGAGATCGCGATCGATCCAGGTGAATGAATGTGAGATTGATATCCACAACATCAAGCCGTAGTCTAGCAGTCGTGTGCCTGGGAGCCAAGAACGGCTTCCCGGCCACCGTGAGCATTATCTTCGTTATGAGGTCGCCGGTCTTCGCGCTCAGACGTAGATATCATAGCCTCGCAGATGCTCTTCCTCGTAAGGCCCATGTCCATGGGTATGGTTCCTTTATGTATTGGCATTGGAGGGCCCCTAAGGCGGGGGAAGGAGCCTTCATGTTGCTCTACTGTATCTCTACATGCTACAGGGATCAATGTCAAAGTTTTATCTGAGAGCTGAGTTTTTTTTTTTTTTTAGTTTTAATTTGTTTTTTTTTTCCTTCTTATTATTAGCACGAAAGTTCCTTCTTCCTATTCTGTCTCTATATTCCGTATACCACATTATAAAAACTGCACTCATATCACCCTTGATCGAGGCTAAGTTAGCCTTTTATAGGGGAAACTTATGTTGAAATCCTTGAAAAAAGGAAACATACTTCAACTTGTTGTTTTTCGGATGCTGTTCGAAGCTTTATGCTGATCTCTAGATCTGCTGCCTCCGCCTTTCGTAAAACATTTCTTTCTTCCTGCTTTTACTTTTTGGGTTTGGGTGTAAAACAATCGCAAGGGAATCGGTAGCATGGGGTTTATTTGAACCGAAAAACGTTGTTTCGAAGGTTGTTTATATAATGTTAGGAGTGTAAGTATTTAATTAAGCCTTTGAGCTCCAGTGTCCACGCAACCGGGCTGCAACCTCACTTTGACATTCTTATAAAAACCCTAAAGCCATCATTGATGCAAATTTTCCCGCGGGGAAACATCTGTTTCAAATATTTCTTTTCGATCAGTCACCGCAAGCATCGCATTCATTCCACCAGAACCGTTTCGATATTTTCATACAGGTACTTCTCCAAACTCATTTCTCCTCTCTGCTGAATCTAACCCGCGTTCGGCAGCCTTCGTATCTTTATATCGTAAAACTATGGCCATCGTAACTGCCGTGAAGCGGGAAGACGCGGGACCTGTTGGAGGTGCAACGGAGCCCCAGGCACATTGCCTACATTGCGGTCTCGAGCTCGAGAGCGATCTATGGGCGGAAAGAGCTAGCCACCGCTAGTAGAAGGCCGGTTGGGCGTTTTCTCCGTCATTTTCGTCGCCGTTTATACCATGCAGCCATTGCGTTTTTTTCAATGGTTGATCCATACTACGCAGCGGACAACCATAGCGCTGTCCTGATAGCCTTTATACGGGGTTTGCATTGTGCGTCATTTGGCGACGGAGTATATTTCAAGGGTAATTTATCCTTGCCTTTCTGTATTGAGCGAATAGGAACGAGTTGCAACGTTGCTTATGTGGATATTTTGATCTTTCTGCAGGAATATTTCCCGAACGCTAGCAGCGGAGACATGTTCGTAACGCGGAATTTGACTCTTCTCGTTGCTTTGTTTGTTTACAGCGAACTTTTGCTGGGCTACGGGTTTGCGAAAGGAGGATCAAGGACTTCGAATCTGGCTTCCTGGGCTGTCGAGTCGTTCCCCAGGATACTATAGTTTAAACCCAGCGTTGGCGTTGATATCTTCATGCCCACCATATAGGAACTGCTGATAGACTGGAGGAGTTCACATCTTCCCTTTGAGATTTCGTTATATCTTATACGCTAAAACCTACGCTGCGTATCTGTATGTACTTATGTATTGTTCCTACGATATCAATATAAAAAGGCGTTAATCTAGATCAAATTTCGAAGATAAGACGGATTGCAACCCGGAGACATATCATGTAAACACTTCCTTTCTACGTGCAATTTCCATGTTTTCTAGAGGCTTTTAAAGCAAGATATATACCTAAGTATTTACCTATTATTCATTAAAGTTGTCCTTTATCAATATATACCTATATACAAATACGTTTCTCGCGGTTGGGCAAATTATTATCTTACCGGTTGACGTTGCTTACCTCCCGATCCGTACCTCCACATACAAGTTAATTTTATTTATTTATTTATATTATTTATTTATTTATTTATTTATTTATTTATTTATTATTTATTTATTTATTTATTTACTTATAGCTTCAATTGATGCTCCTATTGAAGCACGACACTTCATAAATTTCTCCAATACAGGACGAAATTGGATATCTTCTCCACTCGTCTGCACATCTTCACCATAGACTTGACTATAATATCTACCTACCTATCCTCCAAGATCGCAATAATTGTCGATGTCCCAATCTCCCGCATTCTCAGAGGCAGACAGTATTGATATCGAAGTCGCCGGAATGCCGGCGTTCGAACAAGGCCTCGAAGCTCACGAGCCTGAAGACTGGGACCCGGAGGAGTTTTTCATTCTCCTCCACCGTCTTACCCTTCTTCTCAACCACGCGTCTCACAAATTTTTTCTCGTCCTACGTTTTGCATCTTGCTACTTTATCCTTCTCGTATACTTTGCATATCGGTACTGTCTTATCCTCCTACATGTCGCGTATTTTTTTTCCCTCAACTTTATATCTCGACGCTACACTAGCCTCGCAAGCTTTCATTTTTTTTTTTTTTGTTTTTTGTTCTCATATCCCTAGCTTTTTATCCGTCCGGTAGAACTATTTGGTGTAAACAAACTTTGGGGCACATACCTTACGGCAACAACAACAACAGTCGCTGCCGCCAGCACCGTGTATCTGCATCTTCGGGTATGCCTTCTACGTTTCCTTCCATATCCTACCTGAAGGTCCTTTTCTCTCACTCGGTAATTGCTGACGTGAAATCGCCTTACCGTATAGCGGAGATATCACCTGACCAAGCGTACGAGCGAAACCGTCGTTTAATTGTTCCGGGCTTTGCTGCGGAATCATACACCACCTCCTCCGTCCATCAGCCTGTGTAAGTAACCCGACCTCTATACCCTTCTATTCACCTGTTCGGATTCTGCCAGCCTTGATCCCATCTTGCCAAGTCTCCGGTCGAAGCCAAAAGCTGATCATTTCAATTCATAGCCTGAATAAAACCCGACCCCTCCTCCAACCGAACGCGAAAATGTCGAAAGATCCTTCCACCCCTCCACCCCTCATCTTCCCCCTCTCCAACGACTCCTACATCACCACGATCTCCATCCTCATCGCGCAAGTCTATACCACCGCCCGCGTCTTCCTCTCAGACATTATCTCGCCGATAGTCCTGCAAGTAGCCGACGAGCACGCGCTCCACATCGTCTACGCGCACGTCGCCCGTGGGCCGCGCTCGCGCTCGGTTCTGCTTTGGTGGCGGTACGTTACTCGCGAGGTACCTGGTCGGTTTCATCATGGGCGTCTTTGGGTGGTGGGGGGTTGGGTTGCTTATGGTGCGGTTTTCACTTAATTCTTCTTTTGCTATGAGAAGGGAGAAGTAGAGAGCTGTGTGCTAATGTCTTCGAGAGGTGGGGCTTATATAGGAGCTGGAGGGCATGACTAAGCGTACTGTCCTCGTCCTGGGCTGCATTATCATGGCCTGGTGGTATTGGGCTGAGCTATCCGATGAAGAGGTGCGGGTGTGTCGGCACGGCGGATGGAGGGATGTGGGAGTCTGCCGGGACCATGCCGGTTTCTTTCCAACTCCGCGATGAGAAGAAAGAGGATGATATTGAGGGTTTTCTTCGAACTTTTTTTTGCTCAAATAATATAACCACCCACGAGCGGCGAGGAAAGGATTTGACATGATTGCTATACTACTCGTTAAAGGTATGGCACCTGTGTCTCCTTAGTTTGTCGTCTTTTCACGGCTAATTCTCTTCATAAGCTTTTTTTTTTTTTTTTTTTTCATCGGCGCTTTTTTACTCTAGACCGAATGGGGGTTTTTTTTTTTTTGATTAAATGGCATTTTTGTTTGGCTAGTGATCTTTTACTGTTCTCATCGTGGCCTGTTTCTCTTTCTAGTCGTCATTATTAGCCGGAAGGCAAATATGGAGAATGCATTATCGGATGAACCACAAGCGCGAAATGAAGAGCATGCACAGTTGAAAATGGCTTTCGTTTTTCGAAATTGCTGTAAGAAACGAAGATATATTTATTTACTGCGGACCTGTAGTACGTATATGCATGAAAAGTAGGATATAAAATGCAAACAAGTTCGAGAAATCATTACAAAGAGAAAACAACGCCGAATGAACCACAAAAAAGCGACTCTATAAGAAACACTGTACAAGCTTCCCAGAAAATGAGAATCAGACAAAAATAACAAAGGAGACTGTTTTCCTTCTTTTCATGCGCCGTGAGTATCATCCGGCCAAACCCTCAGCTTCTTCCCCTCAGTAACGTACTTCCACGCATCCAAATCCGGATCGTTCCTCCCCAACTTCCTCAAATTACAACTCCTAGTACCCACTTATCCTCATATACACTCCTACCAAACTCTATCGTCCTTTTAATCGCAAACTCGAAACCCTTAGGATTCCTCCAGAACGGCTCACCGTGTCCGCCGTTTTGAGCGGCTTGCCACGTATCCTCCCGTTTTTATTGTTGTGTTTTTGGCTTGCGAGATCTTCGAGTTTCTGTTTTAGGTCTTTGAAGCGTTGGTGTTTGGGTCTGTGCTGTTGTCGTGGGGGATGGGTAGAGGATGGAGAGGTCGTCGAGGGTTGAGGCGAGGTCGAAGATGTGGCCGGCGCGGCAGTCGGCGGATGTGTAGTTTTTCATGTAGAGGCGCTCGTAGAAGTCGCAGTCTGTGAGGTAGAACGGATCTGCAGGAAAGGTTATAGTTAGCACTTTTTTTTTGTCAAAAGGGAAATAATCAAAAAAGTAATCTCTGAGCCGTACCTGCGTATCCCATGCCCCGATATCCTTCATCGGCTGCACGTTCACCAGCGTAAGCCAATCGTACGCGAAGAACCGTATCGCCCACATCTTATTCTTCTTCGTATCCTCCATGCACTCTATAACCTTCTCGTAGAACCCCTTGTAGTGCGGTAGCGGCTTATCCGCTTCTTCCTCTTCCTCTTCCGGCGTTCCGAAGCCGCTCTTTTCCCTTGCTCCTTCGCTTTTTCCGCTTTCTCCTTCAGAGCTTTCTCCCGGGTTTCACGCCGGATCTGCCCGTCTTCGTCGGAGAGTACTACGACGTCCATGTGCGACCAGAAGAAGTGGTCCACTTCCTTTGTATGGCCGTGCTGATGAAGAAATTCTGCAGCTGCGCGAACGTCAGGAGCGTCGGCGTGCGGATTACGTTGGCGCCTAATCCGCCGTTTTTCGTGCGGGCGGTTAAGCGCGTCGTGTTGAGTACCACGGGTTCTTCTTCGTCAGTAAACCCAGCTCATTCGAATCCATAACTCCCGTATTATCAACAACGTAAATCATCTCCGACGGCCAACCCACGGCAACGTAACTCGCCACCGCCTGCTGCAGCAAAAACCAATTCCTCGTGAAACCGATAAACAGCGGCGTGTGGTACTTCGCCACTTTCTTCCCGTTTACTTCGCTGTACGCGGACCATTCTTTGTTCGTTATGTGTAGCGGGTTTATTTGGGGAGGGAGCCGGTGTTCATTACTGGGAAGATTTCTGTGGGTAGTGGTTTCGGAGGAGGTTTTTGGTCTTCTTCTGTTTTTGTTATGCTTTCGATGATGGGTTTTGTGACTTTGTTTTTGTGGTTGTGGACCCAGGAGACGAGTTCGGACTTGCGGAGGTAGCCGAGTTCCATGGAGAGGACGAGGCAGAGGAGCATGACGATGCAGAGCACCATGCCGCAGACCAGGAAGCGGAACCTGGAGTTGTATATTGAGAATAGCATGTGAACGAAGGATGAAAGAAAGAAAGAAAGAAAGGATGGAGGTTGAGGTGTTTGACGGAGTGGGAGATGAGTGAAGATGGTGGTGATGTAGTGAGAGTTATCAAGGAGAAATTTCGCTTCAAGTATAAACTTCAGGTGATTCTAGACCCAATAATGGCCCTGAAAATAAAATAAAATAAATAAATAAAATGGAACGGAAGAAAATAGCGTTGGTCAACTAAGGCTGCTTTTATTGCTGATAAAAAGTTTGCCAAAGAAAAAAATAAATAAATAAATTAAAACGTCCCTAGCACTCAACCGATGCAAGAGTGCGGTGAGAAGTTGTACAAACCCTTCAATACATCCAAACGCGAAAAATCATATATATATATCTCCCTTGCAACAAGATAAATTATATATCAAGTATCGTAGGGAATATATAAGTCCTCAGGGTATCATAAGAACTACCAATGATTCATTAGCTAGCCTTACTCGAGCTCTTAGCTAAATTAGGGAGCCAGCTCGAGCTTGAAAGTGAAAATATAAAATAATAAAATGAAACAAAATAAAACAGAAAAAAAAAAGAAAATGAAAGAATGAAAGGGTACAAAAATATAAAACGGTTCGTCGAGTATCTACCGAAACGAATATACGGGAGGATAACGAAAGCTTATAAAGGAGCAACTTCAGAATGAGAGGGATTGAGGTACTTTATAAGGCTGGGGACAGATTTCTTCCCGGGAAGAAAAGGTCTCAGATTCTACAAATTTCTTTATAAGCATATTCCCTGAGGATATCCCATTCTCATGAAAATTGAAACCGCTTAAGGCTATACGGCGAATTATCCTCGTTCTCCATACGTATGGAATGATAGGAGCGCTCAAAATAAGGCACTCAAACACTCCCTTTTTTGTCCCCTTCTAATTTTCCGATCTACGAGGATAAGCATATCCCATACGCTCTTTTCAAGCCTACATGGCAGCGCTGCATCTAGAGGATTGGGGATACTACGTATCTGTGTATGTATGTATGTATGTATGTCTCTTGTCTCAAGGGAAGGTAGCAGAAGCCTTAAGCAAAAGATGTATGAGGCCTAGTTTAGTACCTCCAATGCGGGAATAGGCGGTGCTCCCACGGGTTGTAAAGCTATACATGTGAGGAGTTTCATCTATTAAATTTATAAAGAGTATTCTACCCCCTTTCCTTCGGGGGAATGATCCGTAACGTAAAAATTATCGCAAATTAGAAGCAAATAAAAAATCCCACCTTCAGACGTCAGAGGCGCAGTCGTAGAGGTAGCATTGCATTTTCCTTCTTTATATGGCGGTTGTTCATGCCCGATTCGCGCTTGATAGACTGGGCGATAGGATAAACAAAATTGCAAATGCTGGGCGATTTCGTTTTAAGCGCCATTCACACGAGTTAACTCTAATATTAGGTAGCCTATGAAATTGATTCCTTCTATGCAAAGCAATGTTGTAGTGTGTTGAAGCTTTTCAATCTCATCGTGTCGTGATCAAGAGAAGAAAGCATATACTCCTAAGCACAAAACTCTTCCAGTGAATACCAGAAGGCTTGTCTATCCGGATGACGATGACGATAAACAGTTTTTCGTGGCGTTCTTGCAGGATGCACGTTAACCTTTTTCGCAAAATAGCCGACGATCATCCGTATCCACACGCCAAAAAAGGTTTCTTTTCTAAAACAGCATCCGATAGGGCTGCTTCATGCCCTCAAAAGCGGAAAATCAGACACTCCTCAGCAGTTCCATTGTATTTCCCCTATAATTGTTAGAGGCTGAGGAGGGGGGAGGGTTCCAAAAAGACGTTGGCAGTACTAGTTTTACTGGCCGGTTAACTATACCGAACAAACGGCATCTAAGAATAGTATTTTTCAGGACAAGGATTAGCAAAAGCTAAGGAGTTCCATGAAACCTTCTCGAATTGCGATTTTTTCCCTATTGGCCTGAAAAGCGATAAGCGTGTAGTCGAACATCAAAAAAAAAAAAAATCTCTTTTCAATTAGGAATATTGAGCAGAAACTTTTTTTTTTTTTTTTTTAGCTCTTCCTTGACCTGCACCGAAATCTTTCCGGTAAGCGCTAGCGATATCTTTTTAAATTTTTTTTTTTTTTTTTTTTTTCATTTTTTTTTCTTATTATTATTATTATTATTATTATTATTATTATTATTATTCTTAATCGCATAATAACATTTACATTCAAAAGTTGGCGATGGAAAGAGTATGTAGCCGTATTGAGCTTAGGGTAGGAGAGAGCGAAAAGCCGTTTTGACATCCCGGTTGCCCCCCGCTTTACTGGGAGGGTATACCTGAATGGACTTTGATGACGAGCGAAGATAGGGAATAGTAACTGTCGCCTGATATTTCCTCGCCTGAGAATCGAAGCGGTAGGCTTTAAACGTCAGGCCTCGACGGGTTGAACAAAAGAATTTCCAAGACAATTTCCGATGAGAAAAGCAGCCGCAGGGTTTGAGATAGCTTTAAGCAAGGGTTAACACGCTTATAACACGGTCTTGTAGTACTCACTCATGATCGACGGATTCGATCTCTAGCCGGCCAAAATATTCATAAGTCTACTAAGAGTGTAAATCTTTCTAGGTGCCAGTTAAATATCCTCAGGGAGGCGGGTCAATTACCTCACAAAATCGCTGTAATCCTTAGCAGTAAAATTTTGGAAACCCTGGTCGTTGAATCAGTTACCGTGGCGCAGCTCGTCGTCAGTCGTCAAAATTCTCGTATTTCTTCCAGGTTTGGCAGTTGAGAAGCACAAATCCTGCATGCCGTGATGTTACATTGCTTTGGGTTTAAATTTGATTGGGCGCTGCGCTGATCGAGAATATATCGAACGAAAGTCTTTCCGATGGGCAGGGTTTGCTTATAGATGGCTTATTCATCGACTGGGAAATATCTTGCTATTCTGGTGAGCGGGGGTTTTTTTTTGTTGGGCTCTGATACGGTTTCTTCGATACCACCTCGCGAGTTCGCGGCGAAGCTTAGACTTCGATTAATGACAAGAAAAAAAAACCTTTAGGTCTCGAACTCGAAGCTCTTTCGTTGTAAAACTACAAAGTGAGCAAAATCAAAGGTATTCGAATTAAAACAGAACAATTTAGCTATCACTATACTATAGAGGTACAGATTTAAAGGTAAAAGCGTTATTCGTTTCATCTCTTGTGGGGACCGCGAGATGCAACCTTGTTTGTCTGATGAAACAAAACTTCGCGAATCGTGGAGATAAATGTAAATTTATTTTATTTTTTTTTTTTTTTTCCCTTTTTGCATTGGATCGCAGCGGCTTGGGTTGCAGAATCGTCTGGATTTACGTTTATGCATGTGGTTATCAAATATTTCTCACAAGAGTGTTCGTCCGCGGACGACGTTCAGATAAAACAGACCTTAGATTTCAATGTGCTTAACCAGATTGGCCGGTAGTCTAATATGAATTGCATTGCTGATTTAGTCGACCACATGGCAATCGTTCTAAAGAGAAGAGAGAAAAAATAGAAGGGCAAATCGAAAACCGCTGCTCGACAATGTTCTTCTCTCATTGGTACGCAGTGTGATTTTCCTCGGATGATAAAAGGTACAAGAGTCAAAGTAGATGAAGTAGATTCCCACAAGATGAGGACACAACGAAGCAGTAGGTCTAGAAAGGATGCTATTTAACAATAAATTGTGTGAAAGCGAATGAGCTAAGGAATTAAGCCTCTCTTGGTGCTTGCTTTTACCCAGGAAGAAAATACGGTAATTGGGACGATATTTCAAGTACAAGACAATAAATTTGAAGCATTGGATGAGCTATGAAATATTTCCCTCCAAAAAAATCAACTCTCCCCGCTGCGCGGGCATTAACATACCAAAGAGAAGGAAAAATACTGTTAAAAAGGAGGAACAGAATAAAAATGGCGAAGAGGAGTCGTTGCACGAAATAGAGGGGAACTCTATAGACTTGAAAGGCAGTAACGTGGGGCACTACCCGCGAGCCACCACCTACCAGCGAGCCAGTCGAAAAACACACCAAAAATTAATAAAATGTTATAATTTTTAACTCGACAACGACAGTATAATTTTTTTATATAAAGTAACTATATAAATAAATAAGCCTTAAATATTAAGAATATTAAATAAAATTATTGAGTGATTGTTAGCGAATTTTGTTACGTAATCGATAGTTATTATAAAATTTACGTGTAAAACGAAATTTTATATATAAACTCTAAACGACACTTTAAAAAATTATAAAAAATCTAAATCCGCCCGAAAATTTTTAAAATTTGAATACGTCGTAATTATAGTTTTATATATCGTAGTTTTTCGTTTCGTGATGTTTGGATGAGTGATTGTTAAGTTATTTGTCGTTATTATTTTGTTTATATTTGATGAAAATATAATTAAAGTTTAAGTTGTGGTGTCTGGCTCGTCGGCTTTTTGGTGTGATTTTTCTTGATATTAGTCTTGGTATTGAACTGGCTCGCTGGTAGGCAGTGGCTCGCGGGGTGGTGCCTCACGTTATAAGGAAGGAGAACTTTGAGCTTGAAGGCTTATATGAACTCCTATGGAACCTGTTGCCAGTTATAGGGGTTGCAGTACGATGTAGGAGGAACTCGAATACATTGAAAAGGACAAGACGCAGAACAACAACTTTTATCGGTGGATATGAACAAGGAGTTGTAATCATAAACTAGTAAGGAAGAAGCTAATAGCTTTAAAAATATAACGGGTTTCGTATACCCTGATAATCAAAAGTCAATCGAAGGATTCTATGTGAGGTGATTAACACGGCTTCACTCTATTCTGTGAAGAGGAATGATTTAGCACTATGGTAGGGGCTTTGATTATAATAGTTTGCAAAAACTGAAGGCGATTGAGGAAGGAGATATACGTAGCAATCAGTCGTCTAGAGCGAAACTATACTCTAGCCTATATTTCTGTATTCATTTACCACGAGGAGGGAATACCATTTTATGTCTGCAAAGTAGCGCAACTCGTGGGATATCAAGGTGGTCTCATCAATGCAGTCGATAAGAGGAAAGCGTGCTTTAGAAGGTCACATTGTTATCACAGGCTTTTCTCAAGATCTTACTTCCTCTGAGCAATGTTAATTCGAAGCGTATGTCTCTATAAACCAATTGAAAGTTGGGATCAAGAAAAATATCAAGTATTCGGATCCGACGTTGTAGTTGCTGGCACAGATCAAGTAAGCGATCCCAAAGATATGCGGAAACGGTCGCTAAGTGTTGGTTTCCAACTCAGTATGAAGTTCGTAAGCGTGTCGTCAAGCTCCAGAGACATATGGCGTTCTCTTTCTACGCATCAGCTTAATGAACATATTTCGATAGATTAAGTTGAAGTTATTAGTTGGAACCTGTCGTTATGTGATCTGTCTCTGTAGCTGCTTTCGCTGATTCTGGCCATTGAGGCGAGTAGTCTATGCACGATCACTATTATTGTTTAACCGCCGCTGTATTAACACGAAGAGTTCTTCAATCCATTCCGGCCAGGCATCTAATTATAAGGCATTGGAAATAGGTTACGAAAATGTTTTATTATCCTGCAGCAGGGAGATTTCCGAAGGCTTCCCTAATCTCAAATCATTTCCACGAGTAGGACCAGGTATAATATCTACATTCGGAATCGGTGGATAGTGATTATCCGGGATCGTTGTTACGTCGTCTGATGCCTGGGTCTGGAGTTCACGCCGCTACATTCCCTCAATAACTTACTAGAAAGTATTAATATAGCGTTTTACAGCTTTAATACTCTGTTACCATTGGTGAGCATCGCATATGCTTCGCGTCTTTTGAAGATGAAGCCACAATTTTATAATCGAGAACTGGCTGCATTGTGATATATAGGGACTCGGAATATCACCTTATTATGCTTAATACAAGTCAACGTCGAGCATTATCGGGGGACCCGCAGAAGATTCTTCGATTCATCTCTCACACACGCCGAGAGGGGCACTTTTAGACTTCGTTATACTTCAAGCCCGATTATATTGTGGGAATTTGTTATACTCGTAACCTCAACTTAATAGATAGATATCTTATGTCACCAAGACTCTACCCGTGTGCTGACATGCCTCTTACCTCACTTTGGGAGGGTTATGGCGTCGATTAGCTGCATAACGCCAATTTATGGGTCCTATTCGAAACTTGCGGTATGCAAGTACGAGGGTGGTGTCGTCGTGCAGAGTGCCCACACCCAAAATGACGGTTGTGTATATAAAGGGGACCTTCTCCCACCTAGCTAGTTCTTAGTTTAGCAGACCAGATTCATTCTATTTTTATCCATGATAGTAGTAGTCGCTTTCATAGCGACTGCATTACACTACGATAGTGGAACTGATAGTCTGGCTTTTAGCATATGACGTTTGCTCCAGCGGTCTTATTTGGTCTTGAGAGTGGAATGTTATGACTCCTTTAAATTTATAAATGATAAGAGACCTGTCGGATTTAGTTTGCGTTTTACTCCGGTAACTTTCGATCTACCAAGAGACATCTGATCTCGTTCCCTTTGCATGAGGTATCATAGGCGGTTGATTCTTGTCGAGAATTATTCACATTGGCGTCCCAGTTTTACTGATACTATGGATGGGTTACGTAAATCCCAGTGATGCGATACCTTCCGTTCAGCACTTTTTTGTTGCCTTCATGGCCTCGTTTTACATCCCCGTCGCCCCTTGCTCTTTTATTATCAGGAGTTTGGACCGTGTAGCTCGCAAGTCTGCACGTAAAAACGCCTGTAATACGGCGTTAAAAAAATCCTGTAGCCATACTGGCAGCTAGGATGGAATACCGTGGACTGGTATGGTCTGAGTCATAGATAAATCCAGCTGTATAGCGATGGCCACAGCCCTTTATCCGAATGGGTTTGTACGATCATGACAATATTGCAACACTATGAGTCGTCGCGACCGTAATAGCAGATAGACCCCTTTGTAGGTGCGTTGTCACTACTTCTTGACGTAGGTCTATAGAATATGAAGCATTTCTCGACAGCCTCATTTTAATAAGCCTCGTTTGGCGAGAAACAGTCCATATCTTACTGCCGGAGGTTGCAGCGAAAGAAGACGTCGTTTCCCTGCGCGAAAAATAAATACTTAGTATCTATAGTTACATGCTAATTGCTAATATAAGGGACTGGTACGATTCTATGCCACGAGTTGTGCCATGTAAAGTAACTTAGAAATGTACTTTCAAGGACTACATTAATATCTGGGAGTGGTTGATTTACACCAGTCCATTAATATGCGCTACAACCTGTTCATGAGAGGATATCGGCTTTTCAAGAAGGGTGTAATAAGTTTTTATTGATGATGTTAGATCTTTGACGTTCCCATCGAGTTGGTCCGATTTCCCACTGCAATTAGCCATTATAGCAGTCGCTGACCGCATGGAAATTCGCAAGAATCCTTCGTGCGGCGCGGCGAGCTACTAGCCCGCAAAGTTCGAATTATCTGAGCAGCCCCGGGATTGTAGACACAGCTTCAGGATGGAGAATATTTTGTGCTTTTCATGCCTATGTCGAATTGCTTTTGCTTGAAAATTATCCAACCCGGGTTTGGGCGGTGTTCTGGTTGGCATTATAAGTTTGCGTTTAATCCCTGGATGGATGAGAGCGCTTATGGAGCCAGATGGAAAGTTTTACCAATAGTACCGATGACATCTAGAAGGGTTTTGCCATGATCACTATCACTCGGAAATCGATCGAGAACGAGACGTAAAGTCGTAAAAGATTTTGCTGTTTGAAGATTTATTTTTGTGAGGTTTCTATGGAGTGGATAGGGAGAAAAAATAGATATATATTTCCAGATCATCGGCGACGCCTGTTGTTACCAACTAAAGTGGATCCAAACTTGAGAAGGATAAGGAATAGTTAGGCGTGCCTTTGGCGATTTATGCTCCTACTGACGCTTTGCTCTCCCTTTGTTAAAAAACTTTTTATAAAGCTGATCGATCCTGATTTGTTAACTCTTTATGGAGAGCGAGAAGAGGGACTAGAGCATCGGGGTAAATGCCGTATCCACCAATTCGAAACCATTCGAAAGCGACCCTGATTGGGGGATTCGGTCACCTTTTTTTGTATGCACGGATTGCGGTGTATTTCCCGACAACGTACACATATCGCGAATCCAGCAAAAGTGAAGTGCTTTATGCCAGGGAAGAGAACTTCGCTTGGTTGAAACTACGGCAATCGCCTGGATTTATTCCTACAATTATCTGAAATAGGAGCACCAAATTATTTATATGGAGATGTTGGCTGAGCTGTTCCGCTACCCGTCGACTAGCTGATCCTCGGTTACTCGACAGCGGAACCTCATATGAAAGAAAAACTCCTGTACTACAAGGATCTGCATTACGCGCATTATATCCGGAGTCTTCTACACGCAGAGAGAAGTCAAACATTGTGGAAATTCGGTCGTTGGCTTCCAAATCATGCTGTGGAGCGGCGACGATCAAAAGTTGCGTAGTGCGTATCCCTCAATGGCTGCAAAAGACTGTCATAATTCATCAGCAAGGGGCCAATTCTAGAAGAGTTATTGTTTTATAGTCCGCGCAGTTCCAGAACTATGGGCCTCCTTTGATGGATTAAGTTTGAGATTCTCTTGCGGCTTTTAATGTATGTAATCGTGAGGGCGGGAACCTGAAATCGTTGACGAGCAATTTGATTCTTTGGCAGCGTTCCCTCAAAAGTGGAGCACCAACGCTCCCAGCTATCGTTCCCGCGCTCTCTCCGACTGTATTTCACTACATTATGCAGTGTATCAAGTCGATTTCGATTACGCAGTGTTGAGAATGACCTGACTTAGGGCTTATCCACTTCGAGATTCTTTGGGGAAAATTTTTACTTTGACTTTATGCCACTCCAGGTGGGGCTCGGGTTCACGGTTTGGACTCTACGGGCTTTTGACAAGTGCGGGTATCGAGCGGGCACACGCGAAGCATACCCATCAGCGCCCCATCTGTCTATCGCGGAGCATGTCTGTTCCAATTTACCGACCACAAAACATACCTACCACCACAAAAGGACACATTTGCCAACATTTCGGCAATCGCAACTTATGCCCTTTCAGGCTCATAAGGAGGCAAACTCGAAGCTTTCACAGCCAAAAAAAAAAAAAAAAAAAAAAAAAAGGCTTGCAGGTGGCTCTGGCACCGAGACCTCCCTCAACTAGAGAATGAACCGAATATAAGTTTGCGTGGGGCAGGGTTCTTAAAATTGAGATGAACTTGGCTCGTTCAATTATCACTTCAATAGGTAACCCATGAGTATCAAGACAGGGGCCGCTTCCGATACCCGCAATTGCTTGAGCCTACTAGATCTTTAGCGCTTCATTCATTTTGTCAAGTATATAGCTGCTGTGAGACTGCGGTTTATTACAATTTTCTTCGTCTTCAAGGGAACAAATCGGCGGAGGAATATTCTTATATTTCTAATTTGAATTGGGATCGGGACCCGAAAATGTTCCGAAGTGTTCGACAGGTCTCAACGGACTGATTGTGCGCTCAGGAGTTACTCTAGAAGAACCCAGTAGATTCCGTGAAAACTATCCTCCGTACCTATTTTTGGTCACATGCATATCTATACGTCTCAAATAACCGGTGTTATCAGGGCTATACTCCAGATTATAGAAGGGTACTAACTTCAGTTTAGAATTCGGTCTTCATTTTCACCAAAATCCACCTTGAGGTGGCAGTTGTGCTCTTAAACTCAGCGTTGGATCCCTTGTTACACCACTAGTAATTGTGGGTCCTCGCGAGGCGAAACCTCCGTCAAGCACCGGCGGTTTTCAACGGCGTGGGGAAGGCTGGGGAGGCCTTCGGCAGGGGTCATACCGATTTCGTCAGTAATTGTAAGCACGCCAAGCATAACGCCATTGTTTGCTGCAGTTGAAAACCCTGGACTTGCATCGCTGGGTGATCGATTATTCCCTACGAGGAGTCAAACTGTCGTGATGACCTCTGGTAACCAACCTCAGATTCTATTCAAATCTAGAAATGGGCTGAGCTTAAAATGGTTGTAGTTATTGATCATGGCAGACTTCTACTTACAGCAGGGGGTTCTGATCATTTGTTAGCAAAAGTATTACAGGAGCTAGCGGTCTTACCGATATCCAACCCACGGAATTGAATCGAGGGTCATATCATTTCCTATTTTTTGCTAAGATTATATTCCTCGAAGCAAGTCGGAAAAAAACGGTCGATCGAACGAATTATCCACGTGGGAAAAATTGTAAAGGTTTCACAGATAGTGTCATTTCCGTGGTCTTGGTGTCCTACGTTTAACGGATCTTTTCGTTAGGAAAATGAAACATCGCCAGCGCAGCAACCCTATCCCTGTATCATCCCTTCACCGCTCAGACAAATTCACTCTGATTCTGGCAAGATCTGAGGCTTAGAATGGAAATTGACAGCCATACGAGTCCGTTTACGCAGATTGGTGATTCTCAAATTCCTAATTAAGGTGTGCTGTGGCCTGTGATCAGACCAGTGCTTGTTCAAAGCAAAAAATTTTCGGCGAGGGCCATTTGTGCTCGATCCCTGTGCTTTCGAACAAAACTGGCAGGTTCCTAGCCGCGATGCGTTTTCGGCGGCCGTAAGCTTATAGTAATGCACTTCGTGATTAGTCCTAATAGACTCTAGCTTGTAGAAACGATTCGTTTAAAAACGGGGAGAAGAGGCTTATCGCGTCTATCGATTATGTTTTCTTGCGTGCTGTAACGGAGATTTGCTGCTTGGCTGCGTCTAGACATGGATTCTGGTATCCACAGTTTCTCACGATACCTTGCTCGCCACTAGGATAATCTAAGCCTACTGCTCTGTGCCGCATTAGAAATCATTGAGACCCTTACACCTAAGACGATACGGTACTACGATTCCGTGAAAGGATGGACAAGAGAGCTATGCTTAGCCAGACGTTCAAGGAAACAGTGTCGAGATCATCTCTATCACCGTTAAGACTATGTAGACGATATGGATCTCGAGTGACCGATTTCCTCTATAATGGACCTCGATCACCACCTCTATCTCGACTTCTTCTCATCATCATCATCATCATCTTCATCATCTTACAACAGCAGAGCAGAGCTCAATCACATTCTTTTCACTCTCTTTCATTCTTTCTTTCCTTCACTACTACATTCTTTTACAGATCGCGCTAGCCGTTGATCACATCAATTTTCACAACTTTACACCTTTAATCGCAACCCTTCTACTCGTTTCTACCAGCATTTGCATACCGTCCGACACGGGCAATCGCTCAAGAACAAAGCCTTTCTATCTCTCATATTCAACTTTCGCTTCATACAAAGCCTCTTTCGTTTAATCTTTAAGGCACTTAATACTTTAAAACAAGCCCAATCTCAAAATGAAGGTTACTACTTCCGCCGCTGTCCTTTCCCTCGCCGCTACCGGCGCCATGGCTGCTCCCATCAGGATCCCCAACGTCGGCGGTCTCCTCAATGGCTTCGAAGAAGGCGCTAACGCCGGCAGCGACATCGCCAACATCCTCGGCCAAATTTCGGTGGTGGACATCAGCAACAGCAGCAGGGTCAGGGTCAGCAGATCCAGAACCCTGGAGCCCACCCGGTTCAATCAAGGCTAAGCGCGATGAACAGCAGTTGGCCGAGAAGCTCAATATCAACCACCACCCATGGCACGGACCCGCTCTCCCCCCAAGTTTCTCCCGACCATCTCTACCATCCCCATCGATCCCAAGACTGGTAAGGTCTTCGGTCTCGAAGCGCCGCTATCCTTGAAGGAAAAGCGCATCGTCAACCCGAATACGGATATCAACATCGAAGAGCTCCTCAAGCACCTCCACATCGGCATCCCGACGCACCCCAAGCCGATCGCCATCGACGAGCCTCACGCCATGATCAACAAGCGCGATCCGGGATTCTTCAGCGGTAAGGGTGTAGCAGCGGTGGTGGCTTCAAGTGGAACCCGGAGCACGTCATCGACGGCTCGAACGTGCTGGCTAACCTGGGCAATGCCGCGGGCACCATTGCCGGCAGCGTTGCATCGAACAACGCCAATGCGATCGCGCAGCAACAACTGCAGCCCAGCAGCAACAGCTCGCGGCTGCTCAAGCAGCCATCAACGGCCTCCCGCATAAGAAGCGCGGCTTCGGATTCGGCGGTGGCAAAGGCGGCGCTGAAACCACAACCACAACGGCGGCTCCACGGGTAACCACATCATAGACGGCGCGAACGCCCTCGCCAACCTAGGAAACGCCGCCGGCACGATCGCGGGAAGCGTAGCCTCCAACAACGCCAACGCGATCACCGAGCAGCAACTGCAGCTCCAGCAGCAGCAGATGGCCGCTCTCAACGCCCTCCAGCAGCAGCAGCCGCACAAGAAGCGCGCCGCCGGTGTCCTAAGACTGTAGTTCTGGCGCTGCTACCACACCCCTCCCAAGGAGCACGAGGAGGCTACCAACACTAACAAGCCTACGACCGCCGACCACATCATCGACGGAGCCAACGCCCTCGCCGCCCTCGGACAGGCCGCCGTAACATCGCTGGAAGCGTCGCCGCTAACAACGCTAACTCCATCCAGCAGCAGCAGCTCGCTCTCCAGCAACAGATCGCCGCTGCTCAGGCCGCCGCCGCTCAAGCCGCCCAGCAACACTAAGCGCTTTTAACATTCTAGAAGAATCAGTTTGGATGTAATACTTTCATAAAGAGGCTTTTATGTCAATATATAGATAGACTATTTACCTTTTCCTTTGCTTTTGTACGATTCCCTTTGTTCAAATGTTTATAGACTTTCTTTTTCTTTCTTGTTTATTCTATTCAGTTAGAGCTCCTACTCTGGCTACTGATTGCTGTTGAAAAGATTTTTCATTTGTACGATTTGGATGAAAAACGACCGATATACAGGATTCTGTCATATACTTCAACTGTAGATAGATGATCAAAATATAATCCCCCTCTAAAACCACAAAAGACCAGATACTGTGCGCCTCATAGAATATAAGCGCTCTAATAGTTGTTTATAGGCTTCTTATTGAAAATTTGATTAATAATTTAATTTAAGGGAGTTACCTAGTGTACTATCTAGTTTATTGAAGCTTATCATCGATATGCGACACATATTCATGCTTGATTGAACAATGCTACTTTCCTAGGGGAATAACGCTCATAATAGTTCTTGGAATACAAAGACCATCTATTCTATAAGAAAGGAAAGATCCCCTTGATAAAGAAATTACTTTTTGAAAAAAAAAAAAAACTTGTTGTTTGGATCTAATAATGAACATGACGATAATGATCAGAGTTGAACACTCCCTGTGTTTCCCGGGCGTTACGAGCAATTAATACAACTCAGTTAAGTAAGCCGGCCCTTCAATCATCCTCAACTCTGGTGTCTTTGCCAGAAGCAAACTTCCAGATCGACAAAGCTGCGAGAGTAAATCCATCAATGATCTCCCCCGAATTAATCAGAGAACCGAGCTCCTTCAAATCCACAAACTTGTACGACGAGATCCCTTCATTCAGCTGCAGCTTTGAGACACAGAGATCGGCAATCTGCTCGTCTGTGACTTGCGCCTTGAAGACATGAGTGGTTTGAGTCGATAATCCAGGAATAGGAGAATAGACACCGATTTCTTCAAGTATACTAGACGATATTCCAGTCTCTTCGAGCAGTTCGCGCTCTGCGGCATCAGAAACTGCCTCTCCAGGGTCGATACAGCCCATCGGAATCTCCAACGAATCACGACCGATCTGCGGACGGTACTGGTTCTGCAGGAGGATCTTGCCGCTCAAGGTAACAGGGATTATGGTGACGCTGTCGGGACGGTCAAGAACGTACCAAGGTTCCTTAGAGGAATCTTTATCGGGGGTGGTGTAGATGCGGAACCATTTAGTCTTGAAAACGGTAGTGTCTTTTTCAGTCTCAGAGTCCATAGTGATCCAATTAGCGCCCCGACACGGTGATATAAAATCCCAACCTTCTTCGCGTCTCTAGCTAGCAGTTCCCAGATTCCTTGGTTGTCCAGGATGCTCTGACCGGCTTTCATGAAGTCCAGGACCATGTCGATTTTATCAGAGTAGAACTTGTGGTTCGCGCCGACGTATACGAGTTTGAAATCCCTCAACTCGCCGGGAAATTTGACAGGGATAGCTCCGGGAATGATAGTATTGATCTCTTCGGTGGTGTAATACGGATCGTGAACGCTGACAGAAACACCGAGGTTGATGAGCTCGCGGGCGAATTTAACGTGGGGGGATTCGATATGGACTTTAATATCGCCGCGGTAGCAGATCCCAGCACGGCGACGCGATCTCCCGCACCAATTGCTTCTTGATAACAGCAGCAATCTCTGCGGGACTTCCGGAGTCGTAGCTGACCGAGTCGGCCGCTATAGTAAGCTTCTCGGGATTCTGAGCTCCGGATATCAAGTACTTATTCGCTAGCGGAACGCAAGGGCCGCCAGTACCGACAGAGGGGAAGTAAACGTGATTCCCCAACCTCCAGTGGGTAGCAGCAAGCTTGAGCGACTCCGCGACATCGTCTCTGGAATACGCTGCGGCGATCTGGAAGCGTACGTTGCGACGGTGTGGAAGATGCCGTTGTCAAGGCACTTCGTTATCTCGACGACGGTGGGGGAAGTCGCGCGGATGAGGTTCTTGCAGACAACTGAGAGGACAACCTGCATGCGCTCGCTGACGTGTTCGTTCATGCCGGAGTACACGCGGACGCAGTTCTCGAGTTGTGGACGTCCGCGGTGAACCAATCACGGCGAGTCGCAACGCCGAGGGGATGCCGTGCTTGCGGCTGAGGGCTTCGGTGTGGCCGGGGGTGACGGTGCTCTCAATGATGCACAGGTCCGGTTTGAGTTCGGTGATCTGCTGCAGGACAGTTTCGATAACGGTCATCCACGGTTCGCCATTGCGCTCAGTTGGGACGGCAACAAAGTGAGTCTTGACGGAAGCGTCGGAGAGCTCGGAGAGATTGTTCGTCGCCCTGATGATACCGCTATCGATCAATTCTTTAAGGCTGAAGCCGACCCACTTCTTAAAATGCGGCGGGAAAGAAGCCTCATTGATTCGAGCGACTTGAGCGTCATTGATGTCGTAAATGATGCTCTTGATACCCTTGCGGGCGAAGTGAGCAGCAGAGCTGAGACCGATAAGCCGCCACCCCAGATAGCAACGGTTTTAGGAATAGTGTAGTCGGACATGATTTTGCCGGTTTATTTATTGAAATCAGTTTCTTTATACAGGCGTTAATCTAAGGCTCCTTCTCGATTTCAAGGCTTCACTATTGCAAAGTCTAGAAGTTGTTGGATGAACACAGGAAGAGTAGAGTAGAAGAAAGAGAAGCAACCAACAGCCAGAAATTGTCGTTTAAATACTAGCGCTGACAATATAAGGGAAGCTGTTCCTAGATTGAAGGTTAGTCTTAAATTTACTAAAAAAAAAAAAAAAAAAAAAAAAAACAAAGATTATCGAGGGCAGCGGTATTTGAATGAAAAGTTCAACGTGCATATCTACTCCGTTCAACTAGTTAGTTAGTTATTGGTACTAGCTGCTAATACTCACGTATAAGATTCTCTATTGCAAGGATTCCACTCATTGCTGGGATCTGCTATGGGTCGTAGCTGTACGTTGTTAAAACATTTGATTATAAAGGCCATAGCATAGGGCTGGTTAAAGTAACCGTACAGCCCTTTGTAAGTAATTAATTTTTCACACCAAATGAAGGCGCGTAGATTTTGATTGTTGGCTTGAATTAAAGGCGCTGGCAGCTCTTATATATTGCTACCTGGAAAGAGCGTTCAGGTGACACAATAAGAGTCCTAGACTATTCTACATACTACCTACACGTTACACACTACTATTTACATTGTCTAGAATTGCGGTGAGCTATTCGCTGGCGGTGTTACACAAGCATGATCGCCAACAAGTCCGTTCTGAATAAAGTCAAACCAAGGTACAAGTTGCAAACCGATTCCAGGCACGTTGAGTTTTCTCTTCCGGGATTTTGAAGCAATAAATTAAAATCCACTTTTTTCTCTGAAGCTTTCTAAAGAAAGAGTACAGCTACTTCAACTGGCGAAGTTGTGCCTTTTTGCCACAGCACTTTCTTTCGCTGAGTGCGATTCCCGATGCTCTCTGCTACCCACAACTAACGAATGTTTTGCTGGGCTATACACCCGGATCTATACCAAGACTAGTTCCAATTAGGTTCAGCTAGTCGGCTATGGAACCTTCTACGCAATATTCGACGCTCAAGCGGCAGATTTCCTTGCAAACCCGGGTCCACTTTCCATCCAGATCTACTTATACATCGGCGAATGGAATCCTTAATATTCGCATACTCCTATCGCAAAAGTCCATTTGTCTTCAGTATAATTTTACTAGGGTGCTAATGATATCATTTTGAGTTACTGTATCACGTCTCTGATGCGTGACTCCTAGTATATGAAAGGTTAGAATGCGGGAAAACAACTTCTGTTATCAAAGGTCGTCGTAGGCCCAAAAGTAATGTTGATTTCTTGGGGCCTAAAATTTCTGGTAAACGCTTATAACTTCTGTGGAATGCGTGCAATCCTCGAGAACCGGCAAGAAAGAAGAGGCGGTGACTTGGGGTCAAGACGCTACGTAGGTATCCAAACTTCGGAGATTGATGGTCAAATAAAAAAAAGTTTCAAGAAATACGCAAGGCTTCTTGTACGTTCGAACATTGCAGTAGCATATGAGATTGCCATCGGACTCATTGACATATGAGTTCCCTGTTCATGATCCGATACAGGTTACGGAGCGGTTCCAATCACGGGATTCGGTAATATGCTTTGGCCCCTCTGCGTGTAGTGGGAAAGCAAGAACGCATTAGGCAGATTTACCAGCTCGCGAATGACTATTGGACGAAAAGTAATTGCTCTTCAATCGATCGTTATCCGTTGTGTTTTCTCTGCTTTTTCTCCGAAGAATAAACGTTATGGCTTTCTCGTTATTGGGGATTCGTGGTGGATATCAAAATACCAAGAGCCGTCAAACAATGATCAATATGCATTACACAAGCTTTCTTGAATTCTCTTCATACATCTTGCCGTGATTTTCCGCAGTAGTCCGTTCTCTGATACAAATGCTCTTCCTCTTGCTTCCCCACCCCTTTCTTGTAGTGTTTTTGACTATCGCCGCTTTGCTTTCTAGCCAATTCCCGTTTCTGGAACAGACATCTACGCACTGCCCGGTGGGCACGCTCATAACTCCACCGTGCAACTAGCCTATAAATGTCTGTTTTAAAAACCCTCTTTCCTTCCTTGAAAATTATTATCCAATAAATGGCTGTGGAGCATTGTTGTAATTGATGGGAAAGGCGTATCGTACTTGTCTTCGGTGATCCCTCATGATGTGTATAATACCCTTTGTACACGTAGCTGTTTTGCTTCACAATGACTATATGGCTCGACGTGACGGTCATTCGATCATATTATGCATTATACGTCTCTTGGTTGTGCATTTTCAGAACTCACGAGAATGTATCCCCTGCTTCCGTTCAGTCCTAACAAACTAGGAAAAAGAACAACATGCAAAGGGGTTGGCGCGTGCAAATCGCTGATGATATTTTGATTTCTACTTTACATTCCGGGCATATAACGTGGGAGCTTGACTGTTTGAGCAGAATTTCCTTTGCACTCAGCCAAAAAGATTGAAAATATTGTCGTCGGCTAGCGCTTCATATATCTGAAAATGGCACCACCCATTTCTCAGTTCGGCTATCGGGGAGTAGTAGGAGCTATCGCTGCGCGTATAAGGGTTACCGATCGTGGTAGCTGTTTTATCGCGTATTCTATGACCAGGTTACGCTTCGCCGCTTTCGTCCTCTACAACCGGATGAAAAGGCTAATGCCCTATCGAGCCTTCCGCGCCGTCCTTCTAGCTCCTAGAACAATACTTTTCTTCTTGCATCTTCGACTTGATTTTTTTTTTCTCTTTTTTTTTTTTGATAATGCTTGAATTGTGTATATTTTGGCAAATGACAAGATAAAATGGTGTCTTCATCGTGTGCCTCTTTTTCAAAATACACATCTCATATCACGTCTTAACTTCGATTTCCAGTTGGAGTATCGTAGTGCTCTACCTCTGCCTCAGCCTGGTCCAGTTTATGTCAAGGTCTTTCTGTTCACGAAATGCAGAAGAACAGTCTATACTGCGTCACTCAAGACTGAAAATTTTTATGTGTGATTACTCTTCCTTGCAGTTAATCGAAGGCTTATCAGGTGGCTCTCCCATATCCGTATAGATCGGAACCAATCCGGACAAATCTCGGTTTTTTTCTGGAAATATGAGACCCCTGTTGGGCAGTCGAAACAACCAAATATAGAGCCAAGCTAATGAGCTCCCAATCTAATTTTCATCAATTCGTTCCGTATTGCTTGCTCGATAATGGCGATAGGTGCGTATGCTTGTGCTTCTATTGTATCGGCGAAGGAAAGAATCAACCTGTAACTCTATCGTTTTTACATTGCCGTGATTACGAGCAAAAAGCATCTTAGCATTTCATTGACTGTAAGAGACGAGAGTAAATATGGTTGCTACAGGGCCGTCTCTCTTCCTAAATTGAGGTAAAATAATTATTCCAGTCGTACTTTTCTTTTGATAGTTCGTCTATCGGCTTTAGCTCGTCATAAAATTGCATAAGACTCATACTAGGATCTACGGAGTAGACTCACTCTACTAATGATTACCGTTATCTCGTGATATCGACTAGACTTATAAGCAAGCTTCTTAGGAACGGAAAAAGAAAGCAAGTTTAAAGGGAACATGTTAAAACAAACGGTCTGCTACGACCGAACAAAACAAATGTCTGTGTCCTGTCCTCGTCGAAATCTATGCCATTCTAGTCTCATCGGAACGCGGAAAATGGTCATATAATTAGTCGAACCCTGGCCGTCTAGCCTGATTGAGAGAGGGTAAGATATAGAGTTTAAAAGCTACGACGGTCTATTCCATCATATTTCGTGGCCGTTCTACTTTCTAAATTCGCTAGGGTAATTGTAAGAATTATCCGTAATTCTTCGTGGGTGAAGTGTCAAAATCTATGATGCTCCTCCCACGGAGTTCTAACTTTTTAGTGCCATCCTAGGGCGATAATGCTTCGTCCCTGTACTACTAAACTCATAAGTTCTTTTTTTTTTTTTTTTTTTTTTTTTCAAAGGGATACCATGTTATCGACAGGATGTCTTTTGGCGTATAATTCGAGATGTACTAGATTAGATAGAGTAGAAATAAAACCTGGTATTCCATTGCATTCGGACGTTGGCGCAAGTGAAAAATAGATTGTATGAGCTGTCAGAGTATTGGATTGTAGTACCATCACCAGCTTATTTAGTTATGAGCTTTATCCTCCCTCCTGAGATATATCGTAGTTAGTTCGCCAGGAGATTATATCCTTACGGCGACGACCACAAGGCAGGGATCTATCCTGTGCTTCTCCCTTCCTGACTACCACGCTATGAATGGTTCTAAATAATCTCGCGATTCAATATGAGGTCCTCGTCGACGCACCTTTTCTCTAGTAAGGAGAAAACTCTATGAGATGGGGTTCTCGCTGAGATAGCATCACACTACTATCATACTTTACGTAGCCTCTGTATTTTTCTTTTCATAATCTAAGGTGGAAAAAAATGAGATATATGGTCCTCTAGTTCTTTATATTACGGCTAAAGGGTATCTAAATATTTCTTAAAAGAGCTAAGAGAAGCTGAAAAACAAGTTTTAATGGATATTGTCCGGCTTCTTCTGCGTAATGCTATCTTGATACTTAACGCGAGTATATCTTTCTAACTTATATCCTTCTAACTGGCTAGCTCTCGCTTTTTATCTTAGAGAGCGGTACGCTTATTTCGTATATTATTAAGCTTCTTTTCCGCGTCTTAAAGTTTTGAATAGACCGTATTCTTTATATTAGTGAGTTCGTCTTGTTGCTTTTTTAAGTTCGATTACCCCCTCGCTAAGCTTTTCGAGATCTAAAGTGAGGCCGAACAACAGAAAAGGAAAAGAAATACCCGTTGCCGCCGATTCCATAATTTAAGTTACGATAGTAGCACAGCGGCGGTGAGAATTTGACACCTTGAGAGTCCTGAGAGGGAACTCAATATGCTAGGTGTAGTTCAATGACCATTGGGTAGCAATATGCCACGTAAATGCTCCCGCTCTTTTATTCAAGTTTATCGATTAACTCTCAGCCTTTGATGAGGGAAGAAAGCGAGGGGTAAAATTCGTGTTTTCCTATCGAGCATAATTGACTCCAGCTTTTTACGGTACTGTGGTTTTTTTAAGTTGTTGCTAGATATGCCCTTGGTGGTTCAAGGCGGACGGGGTGACAATCCTAGGTTTACCAGGAGGGCCGAAAAGTAAGGATACCAAAAGACCCACTATGGAGGCGAAGCGCTTAAGCACTCTGAAAATCATAAGTATGAATTGTCTGTTTTTTTCTCCGGTATTAATATTGATCTTTTTACAGTTATGTTGATTTTTTTTTTTTCCCGGGTTTTCGTCAAGTTTACAAATAGGGTAGGAAACGAAGAACGTAAGCTATAATGGAATGGAATTCTGCAGTAGGATCCTCGACTCTATCATAGGTCGTCAAGTCGAGCTGCCTTCTTTATGTTGTAAGGCGTGTCCCCCAATTTCTTGGTAATGGGAATATCAAAGCCGTCATAGAATTTACGGGAAAGCGGTAGGATTTATCATTTATCTGGTTGCTTACGTCGTGCGAGTTACATTATCGTCTGGGGGGAGCTGATCGCTAGGCACTCCGTAGATTTGTCCAAAAGTTTGTATAGCACCATCGGTTTCCTTTAGAGCTTCCGGAAGGTTATGCGTGATGGCGCTGGTCGCGCTGCTGGTATCGAAGGAGAAACCGAACGTACCGTGGGGCGAGATATCGTGCGCTCTGTGCGTTTCAAGAGACACTATATTTCGTTATCTCATCCACTGCAATTTCTTTTTTTTTTTTTTCTTTTTATAGAAAATGGAATGCTACGTGGGGGGTCGTTTGGCCACGAGAACGGCCTAGAGCCGATCGGCCCACTTTATCGTTAACTCGACCTCCACCCCAGATAATAAAAGATATTCTATCGAATGCTTCTTTCTTCTCGTTCGTTCTCCAAGACAGTAGAAAAGTAAATAAGATACCACCTATCCCATCCATCGTCTGCTACGAGACTCAGATTATGAGAAGCCATTTATTAAGCGTAGCAGTATCTAAGTTCCTTAACGTCGGGGTGGAGTACGCCGCCAGACATCAAACAGCATCTCAAACTTTTCCAACTTCTAGCGATATCGGGTAATGGCGTCTAGCTCGTAGACTATAGCGTCACAAGAGGTACTTGATAGGATATATACCAGCTTCCGAGGGCATTCACAAGGTTTCAACTTCTATCTGTAGTAACTCTTCGCGCGTTGATTACTTTCGTCTTTATGTTGAATACGGCCCTCTGTGGCCGCTCCCGAACTTGATCTCCATCTGAAAGTTCAATAAAGCCAGGAACCAGAACATTATCCATATATGCCGGTTACATTCGACGCCAAACCCTATCGGATGGCCGCGATCCTCGACACCTTTTTTTGTACCCCTGCCATCAACCCAAAAAAAAAAAAAAAAAAAAAAAAAACAGCCTTTATGTGCGAAAATAAGAACCGCGCGCTCCATGAAAGCCAAAACCAATATGAAGTTGATGTATGGCCTGTATTCAAAGGATAAAACCCCCATTCTACGATTCTACCACTTATCGACTGAGCACAGTTGGCAATCTCCCTTCAATTTATCGATTGATGATCGTACCAGATAGGTCTGTACAAAGCGGCTTGCTTTTTGTGTCAATATATATATGTCCCATTTCATTGTGAGAATCGGAATCTAGATGATTATATAACAAGTCTCCCGCCGGATTGGTTTATCGTTATCGGATAGAGCTGATAATATAGCCTTTTTCGTCGGAGTTTAGTAGTGCTATGTTGCGGTTGAGAATGAATGGATAATAATTATTGTATATTTGTTTGCTTGCGAGAATAAACGCGAAGTCTCGTTTTTTCTTTCTTTCTTTTCTGTCTTTTCTTTATAAGTTGATGCGAAAGTACTGTAGTCGAATCGTTCAAACTCCATCTATTTCAAAAAGACGAGCCGCTTTCTTATGGCTCCTGGCCGTTCTTCTTTTTCATTTTTGTAAATTCTTCAGTAACTGATATATTAAACCAGTCGTGAAATTCTACCCGGAGGCAAATAGAAAACTATCGATGTCGCCGATTATCTTATTGTCATGGTTTCATTATTGCTTGAGAAAGAACGGCGGATGCCCCGTGACACGGATACCAAGATGCTGTATCCGAGCGCCAGGTTGTCCACGGCGTACTTGGACTTTTCTACGTAGCGCGAGTCCTATTTCTCATCTAACATCGCACCGGCCGCAGGACGAGATGAGACACCGTGTAGGCGATGTATCAAGCTTCGTCCGTGTATCTCGCGTACTACACTCGAAGAAAACTATGCTTGCTCGTCCGCCCTCTCCTCGCATCCAACTCTTTTCTCTAAAAAAATACAAAGTCGTATGTTTAAGCGCCTACTTCCTCGAGAAACGCAGTCAGACCTAATCAATTTACTGTATCACTTTCCGTTTCCTCGTTTGTAAAAAGATGTTTTATGATCAAGTCCGATCGCTCTTCTTCCTTCCTTCACAACTGGAAAAAAAAGAAATCTCAACAGAAACAAACCCTATAATTCTCGAAAAAAAAAAAAAAAAAAAAAAAAATTCTCTTCCCAGAATATTTTAGATTTTATACGGAATCCATCTACAGAGCATAGTATTATGCAAAGTTCCGCGATGCCCTTTTTGCGATTAAAAGTCGCGAGAATATCATATAGCATCTCACAAAAAAATCTCACACTCTTACGATGATATCCGTTTGGGAGTTTGTTCATACCCGTAGACTGTATCGCCCGAGAACGTATCCTGATGGAGGGAAAAAAATACTATACTTCCCTTCAAAGCGTGCCACAGGAATCAAGTGCCCTATGCGAGCTGGCGTTACCTTCGAGTGTTGGTTACTTTTGTGTCTACGTCGCCCGCAATAGCTATCGCCCCTTGGTGTCATCGCCATCAGGCCGGCGAGGTTAAGAAAAAAAATACCTCATCGGTCGTTTCTTCGTAGTTTATTTACGACGTCAAAAAAAAAAAAAAAAAAAAAAACTATCAAACATCGTCGATTCTGCCATCGCAAATTCCATGGACTCCACTTTTCGTTTATGAAAATATGCGCCACCACAAGTAAAATGTAGTTTGCTATGAAAAGTTCTTGCAAAAAATTATCGCTTCGTCTCGAAAGTTAAACCGCTATGAAACAAGCCGATGTACATACAGCCGATGTCCGTATCAAAGGAGAAAGAATTCTCGCTCTGCGATTTTTACTTATCATCTCTACGCACCATCCCTCATCCTATATCTCGTAAACCCCGCCACTGAAGGTATAACGAAGCGGCTTACGTTTACTTATCATTCTACAAGATTACATGTTCTGCGTATTAAAAGAATCCAGCTCCTCAAGAATTATATAAAACTCTAGAGCAGTCGATGGGTATCATATTAACTTTGTTCGTCACTAAGATAGAATTTGATTAAAAAAAAAAAGGCTTTCCCGTCGAACTCTAGTCGTTTTTAACTCGGCGCCGTCGAGCTTATAGTTCCCATTCATGCAAAAAATTTAGTTGAGTTAGTGAGAAAAAGAACTGGTAATAATTTCGAAATGTTTGTTTGCTAAATTTAAAGGCGGAGAAGGAAAAAAAAAAAAAAAAAAAAAAAAAGAAAGATAGAAAAAGCGTTTACAACAAACATTATCAAAAGCAACGAATTACCCCGACCCTATCCTTATTCCATCTTACGACGGCCAGAACCCATCCAGCATTTCCCAAATGATTCTAATCACTTGCAGCCCGTCAAAGGGTAACTTTTTTTTTTTTTTTCCTTTTCGTAGAGATATAATTATATAATTTTCCTTTTCTCAATTAACAAGATCTACAAAGTCGGTAATATAATAATAATAAAAAAAAAGAGAGAAAATGAAATAGTAATAAATGCTCCAGAGGCAAGTAAAAACAACTGAAGTCAACGTAAAAGTAAAAGGTAACATCCGGGAGGGTTGTCCTCATAAACAACTTGAAACACAAAAATAAAGGAAGGACGGTTATAACGTTAAGTATCAAGTAGAAAAGTAGTTAAGTGAGGTAGCTATTTAGTAGTATAAGTAATGTAAAAAGAATTACATGAAAACTAATTTCTTTTTGTTGTAACATGAGTAGAACGAAGAAAACACAACGCCAAAGTTCATGGATGTAAAAAGTGGTTTTTGTGCAAGTAGCAGGAAGGAAGGAAGGAAAGGAATGAGAGGACATTTATTTAAGTTTCTCATGAGGGATTTTTTGTGTCCCATAAAAAGAGTCATATTGTGGTATATTCATAAATAAGAAAAAACGAATAATAAGTGGTTCATCTTTCGTTAATAAGAAAAGTAAAAGGAAAGGAAGGATGCCAAAAGAACAAGATACAAAAGGAAAGTACAATAAACTCGCTGCTTTTATTTTTAACGGAACTTGGCAGAGCAGCGACCCATGACTTCTCCCTGGCACACCAGCTCGGCGTTGAACTCGGAACCGTCGAGGGTGAGGTAAATGTCGAAGTACACCCTGTAGAACGTCCCCTGCGGCGTGTCCATCCTTTCGAAGTCCTTCTCGAGGTTCTTCCGGCTGAGGTCGGATGTGAGCGTGACGACTTCCTTGATGCCTGCAGTGAGAGTAAAGAATATTAGTCAACTTGCAACCGAAGAAAAAGGCGGAAGGTAAGGTATATGTTTGTATACGTACGTGAATCCTTCGTGTATTCCGGGCAGACGTCGTCGTCGCAAGCGTACAGGATATCCTCGTACATGAGCGTGGCTCCCGGAGCGACCTGCCTGAAGAACGAAACCTTGACGGTTCGCCGATCTTGACGCGCTGGCCCTTGGTGACGAAGATCTGCCGGGTGTACTTGCCAGCGGTCCTTGCCGTCCAAGCTGGGGACGCGGTAGGCCTCGGGGTGGTGGCCTTCCTTGAACGGCTGGAGGGTAGCCATGAGGTAGTGGCGACGTGCGACACGGGAGGTGACGACGCGTTCGGTGATACCTGCCGTGACGGCACCCTTGACGATGGCGGCGACGGAGTCCATGGGGCGCACGACCTTGTTCTGGAACTGGGGCGGGACGTGGAGCTTGATCTGCTGGAAGAGGTATTCCGAGGCACCGAAACCACCGACGACGAGGACGTTCTACGAAAACAAAAATGTTAGAAAATTTTCAGCATAGAAACATATGAGAAGAGAGGATATTTACCTGTAGCTGCCTGTTCTGGGCCTGGATAGCGATAATCTGGTTCCGCACGAGTTCCAATATTCTGTTGACGACGGGCTCGAAGCACTGTAATATCTCCTCGTTGGTGAAGGTCATGTAACCTTCCTCGATGCCAGCCTCGGGGAACTCGGCCTCGATACCGACGTCGACGGCCCACTTCTGGCCGGAGTTGCGGAAGTCGGCCTTGATGCGGTTCTCAAAGTCCATGATACACTTAGCGTAAACTTTACCAGCGGTCTGGAGCCATCGGGCAGCTTCATTTTCCTTATCTTGGCGCGGAGGATGTTCGAAAAGTTTCTGTTCAGGGCGGTCGAACCGCAGGAGTCACCGGAACCGGCCGTGCACTCCGCTACCGCGAAGGGGACTTCCTCCTCGACTTCGTAGGCGATAAGATCGACGGTACACCACCAATCGACGATGAGGACGGCGTCGTGGATCTTTAGGTTCAGCAGGCCGGTCTTGGAGCAGAACATGGCGGCGGCTTCGGGTTCTGTGATGAGGGTAAGGCGGTTGTCGTTGGCGTCCCTGAGGAAACAGCCTGGATGCGGCCTGGCGGGTGGCAGCTTTACCGGCATCGTTCCAATGGCGGGGACGGTCAGGAAGTACCGGATGTTGCGCTCCTCACGGTTGAAGACCTCACCGAGGGTCTTTTGCAGCTGTTGCCGCATTGCCTGGCGGAGCTTGAACAGGTAGTCGGCGGCGACATCGATTTCCGACTTGCCGGGGAAGCGGTGGAAGGTTGATTGGTCGATGTAGGTGTACCCGAAAGCATCAGCTGCAGCTTGAACCATTCAACCTGTACGAACAATATTAATATAATTTTCTTCCACGTCACAAGATCCAGCAAAAGCTCGCGAAATTTACCTTTGTACGCCTTGCTTGGGATAACGTGGGGGCCAGGCATCTGCGATATCGCAACCCCAACCGACGACCTTTTGATATTGGTCGTAGTACAGGACGGTCGGGATCTATGCAAGACACATCGTTAGCGAAGATGCCGCACGAAAATTAAAAAATAGCGAGATAAGGGCTAGATAAAAAAAAAAAAAAAAAAAAAAAAAACCTACTTTTTGTCTTGTCACGTTTCCAGCACCTGGCCATTCTGTGATGATGTCTTCTTTAGCTTCTTGGTCGGTCGCAAAGGCAAAAGCTACGCAGAAAATGTTGTTCCCTAATATTATCGAAAAAGGTTTCCGTGTTAGTTTACACTGATCACAGGTGCAATAGGTGTCAAAATTCGTGTCCGCGGGCTGCTGGTGCAATATTACAAAATAAAAAATTTTGTTTGGTGCGGCTGACAGAAGTGGGGTATTTGGAAGAAGTAAGAGAGGCAAGGCTAGAAATCAAAAAGGAGCAATTACGGGACAGATGGCAATAAAGGAAACATAAATCAAAGAAAGGGTAAATCCAGTGGCAAATATCATGATGAACGGATGATAAAACAAAGATATCTTGATAGTAATATCGTGAAAGGTGTCTTAAAGCTTGGGAGGCTGTGCTCGGAAGCACGTAAGCTGAGCTTCAGAGACTTTGCTCGCGTCCAAAATTGATAATAGGAGCCGAGAAGCCAAAAAAAAAAAAAAAAAAAGATTTCACGTGAAATGAGGGGTCTATCAAAGTAAAATTCTTGGTAAAAAACGTGTCGACTTACGAAATCTATTCCAACAATGAGCTGAGCTTTGCTCCTGCCGGACCCTTCAACCTCAGCAGCGTTACCTCCCGCTGAGGGGGTCCCTGTGCGTAACCGCCGGTCCAGGAGGGTACCTAGCTCCCGGCGGTGGGTGGCGTACAGCTGCTGGCCTCCCGGGTGCTGCATCCCGGTCCCGCAATCTGCTGAGGAGGTGGGGCACCGTAATTCGGATGCTGCGTGTTTATCGGCGGGGGCCGCCGTACTGCTGCTGCTGCTGACCGTAAGGGTGGTTCGGGGGAGGCATGGGTGAAGAAGATCTGTTGTTCGGAGGAGAGGGTCCCGCTAGAGAGTTGTTGGGGTTGCTTCCGGGTCCCGGAGAGTGCTGGGAGTTCGGAGGAGGAGACTGCTGCCGCCTCCCGGTCCTGTCGGGTAGGGCGGCCCTTGCGGGTTCGGGGAGGTGTACGAGGGGGGGCGGCCTAGCTGCTGGCCTTGCTGAGGTGGTGGGGTAGGTTGCGAACCGGGTCCGGAGTTTGAAGAGGACTGCTGCTGCTGCGTTAAGCCCGGTAGGGATGCCTGCGATGACGATGCTGAGCCGGTGTGAGGAGGTCTTGTTGAGACGGTTTTCTGGAGAATCCCAACTTCTTAAGTCGCGCGCCGACTGCGTTGACGTCCATTACTTTTCTTTATTAGAAAAAGAAGAAGAAAGAAAAGAAAAAGAAGAAAAAAGAGAAGAGAAGGGAGAAGAAGAAGGGGGGGGGGAAGGGAAAGGAGAGGTAGTGTGGGACGGGCTGTGGACTTGCTTATAAAAAAAAAAAAAAAAGGAAAAAAAAAAAAAAAAAAACTGATTTAGACTAAAGAGTAATAATACAACAACTACTTCTTACTTCTTTGCTTGTGTGTGGGGGAGTCTAAAAAAAAAAGATTGTAAAAATGAAATAAATAAAATATTTATTTTTTTATTTTTATCTTCCTCGCTGGTGGTTGCTTGACAAAGCGAGGGTCTAAAAATTTAAGACCTTTTTTTCTTATTGTTACCCTGGTAAGCGGCGAGACAGACTCCAAAAAAAAAAAAAAAAAAAAAGGATTTAAAAAACAGAAAACAGCTGCAAAAGGATCCTGGACTGTTGACAGTTTCCAATCAGTTCCTAAACGCCACTAGGGAGCAATGATTTGGAAAACATACATAAGCGTGTATAACAAAAAGGAGGGGGTCTAGAAAAGTTATTCTTTCAGATCCTGAGAGAGTAAAAAGGGTCCAACTGACTCGTGAAGGTGCAAAAGCAAGAAAGCAGGCTAAAAGGAATGGAAGGGGGAAAAAGGGCGTAAAATGTCTTAACAAGAAAAAGATGGAGAGATAAAGAACAAGCGTCCAACCAAAAAAAAAAAAAAAAAAAAAAAAAAAAAGAGGCGACAAAGCAACGGAGAGTCGGTATTACCAAAAGCTAAAGAACAGGCTGACCAACTAGACTTACAGGTAGACAAGATGCAGCAAAAAAGAAAGGCCCTTTTTGCTTTTGCTTTTGCTTTCTGACAGCGAAAAGGAGAACGATAGAGAAGAAAAGGCGACAAGAGAAAAAAAAAGAAAGAAAAGAAAAGAAAAGCGGGAAAGGAAAAAGAGGGGTAAGTAATTGCTAGATTTGATGAGATGGATGGGGGGGGGGGGGAGAAAGTGTGAAATAAGTTTTCCTGGGCGTCTGCTGTTGTTACTACGGCTCCAGGCGGTCTTCGTCCTCGGGAGATACAAAGCTACCTAGCTAGGTAAGAAGCAAAAAATGGCGCTATTTTTTTTTTTGTGCGTTCGGAGTTGCTACCGCCCGATAGGAGATAGATAAGTTAAAATAAACAATAAGGACAAGAGCAATTGCAGCTTAATCGTATGTATGTATTCTCGCTTGCCAGTACTAACTTGCTGCTGTCAGCGTGTGAAAATAAGGCTGAGCTCTGCTCCCTTTTCCGGTTCTGTCGGCGTTTTTGGTGCTGAGGTAAGATACCCTCCTGTTTAGGTGCTAGCTAAGCGATAGCTAATTTGTATTATTATATTATATTCCAATGCACAATGGCTTAGCTGTCTTGGGTAGTTGGTAGTTTTCCCCACCCTTTTTTCCCTTACTGACGACGGGAAGACAAAAAAAAAGAAGAATTTTATTGCAAATCAGCATGTGTACTGTAGTCCAGCAAAGGCAAAAAAGAAACGTGATTGAAGAAATGAAAAGACAAAGGGACTTTTGAATGCGCCGAAAAGCGCCTTAAGAGAATGCCTTGTAAGCTGCCGCTAGGCTGCATTTTGGCAAGGGAGGAAGGGTTGGAGATATATAATCACGCTGGTGCAGTACCTGCCCCTGCAAACGATATAGCCTTTATATTCCTTTCCCAAGCTTTTCCCGGGTTTGCTTGCGTACCTTGGAATCGGCGGGACCAGATTTAAATCCAACCAAGCCGTGTCAGTTGACGTTTTTTTTTGCTGGCCCTTTGTGGCGTTGAGCGAAGATTGCGTATGTTATCGCGTTGCCGCTGCTGTTGATAGGAAAAGATGTCGGTGAATTGGGTATCGTTCGCGTCCTGTGTCTTGGTCTCAGCACAAAAAACCTCGAGAAAGTAGTGGGATCGCAGTGGCTTTATTGCTCCTTGCTGTTACCTTCCTATTCGTTCTGTCCGGCGCGATTGTGGTAATGATGTGTTTTACGCGTGGTGGAATATCATCGATGTCGTCAAAAGAGGCAGAGATGATGATCGCGATAGCTGAATTGAGGGAAAAAGGAAATAAAATAAATAAGTATTTGACAGAAGGCCAAAGCACTAAAAAAAAGTTATTTTTATTTCACTAATTATTTTTTTCCGTCGCTCAAGTGGGAAATATATATGAAATAAAATAGCAATATTATTATTATTATTATTATATTATTATTTCTACTCTCGGGATCACCAAGAAACGAAGTTGGACCCGACTTTTTGGCTAAAAAAAATCTCCAAGCAGTTTTGGTCCGAACGTGCGCAAAAGAATTATTGGTTCAGATTTCGTGGCGAGTGCTTCCTCGCTTCCGCAAGGCCCCACGCCTTTTCGTGGGCAAAATAATATCCAGCAGTGGAGAGAATAAGGCATGGCCGCCAATAAGAAATCTCACGCTCATGAAAAGGGTGAGTTACTATAATTTTGTGGTAATGTTACATCGAGGGCATGCCAAAAAAAAAAAAAAAAACCACTTTTTGTCGCTTTTCATGCATGGACCGAGCTCGAGATCCAGAAGAATTTCTCAGCCTTGACAAAGAAAAGAATATCTTCGGATCGTAGGGTCCTAGACTATCTTCAGATAAAAATCATGTTCATTCAAACGTAAGGTTTTTTCTTTCGATATTTTGTTTTAAAAAAAAATTTATCAAATCTATTTTCTACCTCGAACATTTATATATTGTTTACTCTAGAACCAATGCGTCTTTTTTTGGTATATCCGCCCCGTAGGCAAGCAAGTTGATTTTGCTCTTAGTTTTCTCCTCATTAGAGAATGGGTGCGATGGCCCCATTCATGCTATGAGAAAAGAAAAAAAAAAAATCCCCGGCGTCTCCGAGGCAGCCCTACACAATTCAAATAGACACATCCTACCTCATGAAATCTCTCAAGCTAAAACCCGTTTGCATCAGACAAACGATGCATGGACGATCTCAGTCGAAGACTTCGGCGGTAGGGCTGAAGTTCAAAGACCGGCAGGGCGAGCAGACACCATGTATTTCAACCCCTGCGCGACAGGGCAATATCCACCAGCAAAACCATCCATAAGGTTCATACGCGAGGGCGCACGTCCCCGTGCCTAGGCAATTGGAGCAAATATAAGGTCACCCGACCGTAATCACCCCGCAGTAGACAAGTTCCCTATCAAAACATCTAAACATTCGTGTTAGCCATTTGCATTTTAGCAAAAACATAACAAAAACAACGGACTTTCAAACATAAATATATGCTATATAAATATATGTAGGGAGTCAAAAGGGATCTTGCAGAGTAGAAAGCAAACTAAATCTGTTCGACGAAACAAGACGTCCCACCGTATCCCGCATCCCCAAGCAGTCGGTCTGAGGTTTACGTGATTGACTAAGACTGTGGCAATAGCGAGGGTAATCTACCTCCACACCAGGAACCTTGTACAGCTTATGCGTAGAAAACTGAAAGGGCAGATATTTGGAGGGTTTTTTTTTTTTTTTTCTGCTAGATGCAGAGTATAAGAGAGAAGAAGGGAAGAAATGAAGAGAAAATGTAAAGAGTGAGGGAAACTCACGATTATAAGATATCAGACGAAGAGGTTTGTCGAATTATATATTATATCTACAAACGTATCTGTAAACCGGACTTCTGGTCAGCATTTGAGTTCGATTGACGGCGCAGAGGCTTTCGTAAATCGAGAATCCGAGAGATGTAAAGTTTATTTCAGATAATACATGCTATTGGCAATAAAGCCATTTTGTTTTTATCCCCATGATGTATTCGGGAAACATAAGAGATTGCTCATCATTTTGAAAAAGGCCGCGATAGAGGGATAATGAGGCAATTGACTGCAGCGATATGAAAAAGTTTGGAAGATGCAAATACATACCTCGAGATCAATCAATTCAAGGCATTTTGCAGAATTGACTGCCATTGAGATACAGTCGCTGATTGTTGATGAGAGGTGGATATAATTGAGGAGTAAAGTTTTTGTTGGAAGGAAAAAAGTTTTTCTCGATTTTTATATCGTGTGAAAAAAAAAAATTTAGGGCCCGTTTTTTTTTACGGTTTAGGAAATGGTCTTTCCTGATTCGGGTTTAGTTTTTTCCGGCCCAATTTAAAACCCTAAGAAATCCAAGCACGGCTAATCTTCCTTATTTTATAATAATAGAGGCTTTTCCTAAGTACTTTTTATACCTTTAATTGCAATAAAAAGGTTACTAATAGGCGACAACGCATAATATTACCTATTTCAGGTATAGCCATCGTTAGTAGCAACGGTCATTAAATAACGAGTAGTTACCATTTTAGTACATCAACATCCGGTGCTGCTGCCATCATCGCTTATTAACCACCATCATATCGTGATGATATAGATTACCATCATACCGTGATAATACAGACCACTATCAATTTGCAAACCCGAACTAAATTAGCGTTCTTGAATGAACATGAAAGCGGAACGGAACATGAAGTCTACACAATAAGTAGTGAGCATGAAGCTCGTGTAATAAAAGGTGGTGAATACTGAAATTTGTACAATAAATCTAATAAATAACGGTTCGGAAGTTCGATAATATACATTTAGTTCCTTGCAAATAAGTATATACAAATTAATAAGATAACCAGCCATGTGGCGGAGGACTATATTTAAACCCGAAGAATGGGATTTTGTTATTGTTTTACTCCATCCATACGCATTTAGCGCCGCTGTAGTGGGCAAATACCTACGAAAATTTGTGAGTGCCTCTATGGTTGTCTATGACGTACAAGCCCAGCGTGATAAAGACGTAAATCGTTTGTAACTCGGATTGCGAAAGAAATTCTTAGTACGATTTAAGTTGTTCCTTCACAAATAGGGAGAGGATCCTGCTTCTAGAGACAGATTCACGTTACTAAGAATAAATCGGAGAAAGGGATTAAAAAATTAAAAAACAAAAAAAAAAAAGGAAAGTAGCGAAAGTATTTCGATAAACGAACTTATTAGACTGTATTCCTCACGTGACCACAATGACAGATAAAAAGTCGTAAGGCGGGTTGTAAGGCAGCCTCCGCACCCCGCTGTCGAGAAATTTCTACAATAAACGACTTACGAGACTGTCATTCATCCATTAGTTATCTGTATTCTCATTACTTGCAATAGCACCATCTTGAACAGAACGAGTAACTGCAGAACAGCATTCTTGATATTTACCTAGCCTAAATCTCCCTCTTCATCTTCTATCACAATTACAAAGTCTTCGTGAAGCGGAGAAGTTTAGCTATGGCTGAATTAGGAACAGCGGCCAGTGTAATTGGCATTGTCTCATTCGGCATACAGATAGCGCAAGGGCTCCTGCAGTATTATGGTTCCTGGAAGGACCAAGATAGTGTTATCTCAGGCATGTGTGCATCTCTCAGTAGCCTCTCGAAGACATTAGAGATCCTATTCGAAATCTTACAACGACACGCTACATCTAACAAACAGATCGAGAACAGTGTGGTGGAAAATGTTAACCGTATTAACGAGACAATAAAGAAACTTAAAGAAGAATTAGGAAAACTACAAGGCGTAGAACTTCCTAAGCTAGGAGTGCGGGTAACAATGCGAAGTCACGTTCGAAGAGCACTCTATCCCTTTAAAAAAGAAACTTTAAAAAAAATTCAATAAGCCGTTTCTGAGGCTCGATCGAATCTGGATATAGCTTTACAAGTTCTATAAATGTTTGTATACCTAGAGTTTTTTTCATTGGCGTTCATTTGCAATAGTAAAGCTAATAATAATAATTTGGATGGCTAGCGAAGGTATCTCGGATATTCGCCGTGATATAAAGTTTGTTTGTTCGCGGGAAAGGAGGTAATACTATTGGTCTATGTAACTCTTAGGCTCATGGACTTTTATCGGCATTACGAACAACTAACGTGCAATGCTTAAGACAAGGAAACAAAAAGCATACTCTGCTGGCTATCACCAATAAATTTCTGGCTAAAGCAGAATGATGTACGGAAACAAAAAGAGTCCGGTACGGGGCAATGGCTACTTGAACATACAGACTTTCTTGAGTGGGAGAAAGGAAATAAGGAGATGATTTGGTGCTTAGAAGCCGTGAGTCGTGCTGGTATAACTTGAACCATAGATTAATCTCAATGGAACTAACTGGCTGTCGTGACCAGCTGGTACTGGCAAGACTGTTCTTGCGTAAGCTGACCAACTCTACAACAAACAAAAAGCCAACAAAGTTGACGAATTAATTTTAAGGTCGATTGTGATCGAATTTCTCGAAAACGATTTTACCGCTCCGAGACGTCGGCCTTACATTCATCTATTACAATCACAAAGAGTACAAGGCCCAAAATATCGAATACTTCCTTGGCGCAATCGTCCGGCAGTTAGTAGAGCGAAGGTAGGCTATCTCGACAGAGGTACGCGCAGTTTACGAAAAACACCGTAGGAAATAGACCGACGCTACTTGTGAGGAGTATATGAATCTGCTTCGGTCTCTAGCTCAGGAATATTCTAAAGTGTACATTGTTATCGATACATTAGACGAATATATAGATAAGAACGGGCGGATTATTTAGAACGGTCTACTCCTTAAATTAAAGAGCTCCGTATTTAACCTACGCCTGCTCTACACGTCAAGGGATATCGAGGACATCGCAGGCATTTTATCCGGGTTAACGCTCATCGAAATACGTGCAAGCGACGCAGATATCCGAACCTATATTAAAGCACAAATTGAGTTTAAAGCATCTCTGCTTGAATTCTGTCAACAGGATCTTGAACTGGAAGACAAAATCGCACAAGCAATTACGGCAAATGCGGACGGAATGTTAGTACTTTTTAATTTACGTTTATGTTTCGTTTAACATAGAATGCTAATATATCAACAGTTTTCTGGCCGCTCAATTGTGTATTGAATTCCTAGCCGAAAGAACGAATCTTAGAGCCGTTAAACGAGCATTAAGAGCACTACCATCGACACTGAACGAGAACTACAGAGTAGCCATGAACAGAATTAAGCAGCAGCCAACGAAATTGCTTGCTTTGAAAATTTTGTCGTGGGTGGTGCACGCTGTTAGACCCTCCGCCTCGAAGAGGTTCAGTATGCCATAGCTGTCGACGAACTCGATCCTAATAACCCTAACGAACGATCTATTATCGAAGACTGTCTTACATTACTAAGTATAATCATTAACGCATGTTCGGGGTTGATACGAATTAATAAGGAAAACAATATAGTCGCTTTAGTTCATAAACTATACAAGAATACTTTGACAGAATAACAGAGTACTTTTTACGTAAACGCTGAAATATCGGAATAACTTATCTTAAGTATTTGTTGCTCGATGTCTTTAGCGATGGCTATTGCTCTTCCGACGAACTCTTTGAACGTCGATTAAAGGAAAACGTACTACTCGAATATGCTGCTCGAAGTTTAGATAATTATATCCCGAAGGAGGCCGACGTTAATAACCACGATCTCGAGGATCTAGTATTAAAGGTTTTCTTGGACGGGCGTAAGATATCATGTGCAAGTCAAGCCTTATTTATCTATAAAGAGTGGTGTCATGGTCTGGATATAGTCAGAATTTTCCTAAAAATTTTCAGGGTTTATATTATGCAGCCTATCTGGCGCTGGCGGCTGGCAGTGCCTGTCGCCTGTTGCCAGTGCTGGCAGTCTTTGACTCTGACGCCAGTGGTTGTGTTTTAGAATATGTAACTATGGTGTGGTACAGTAACGCTGAAATAGTATGTTTGCAACAGTGAAGTTACTATTTGATTCAAAAGTTTTATTCAATTTACATGAATTTTTAATAACTATTCAAAAGAAAGGTTAGGGATGGCTGGCGTTTAAATAGCCAGGTTGTGGTTTCGAGAAGATTCCAAATGTTATACTATTTTGATTATAAATATTTTTACTAAATCAAATATTGTGGTGAGTATCTACTAATAAGATGACCTGCGTCATAATACGTAGATCATTGCTAACTCGGATTTGCGAAGGAACAACTTAGTACACTTTTAAGCTGTTCCTTCGCAAATTCCTTGGCAAATAATTTTTGAAATAGTAGAATAACCCGACGCTTTTCGTTTAAAATAATTATATTAGTTCCATGTCCTTATGCGAAGGAAAATTAAATAGAGTAACTAAGTTAACCACCGCTCGCCGTCCATAGCGACTACAGATTCTATTTAGTTACTACCAGCTACTTTAAGCCTATTAAGGTTAACACATAGAAGTATTTAATCCTAATAATTATTTTTTCTTACAATTCGTTAGACGTCCTCTATATTAAAAATCAGATTATATAAGCTAAAATATACCGACATAGGGTTGTTACTTAATTATTATTACTATCCGATTATTCCTTTTTAACGGAACATCTCTTTAGTTAACAACATTACATCCTTTATCTTATTTTTATCTATTATACCTAAGAGAATACTATAAACAGGCGAAAACGTTTCTACTGTATAAGAGAGCTTTCCAAATATTTTTAAAGTCTTCGAGTAACTATCTCTCTATCGCTGAGAGGCATTAGTTTCCATATCAAAATAGTACTAAGTACTAGTCCCTTACTACTACTAAATACTAAAAATCGCGATAAATTTTTTAACTCCAGTCTATCAATATTCAGAAAAGTTCTTATAGAAATAGGGATACTATCTTAATAATTTTTGTAGAATCTAATCGCTAGAAGCTAAGAATATAGTCCTTAAACTTTAGTAGATATACCTATAACTTTATCGTCCGCTTATATATATTAACTATATAATTTAGAACCGCGAGTTCGTTTCTCTCCTTCATAACATATCTTTAAGTTTAATCAATTTATATAAAAAGTTGGATAATGTGAGGCTCGCCTTTCTAATAGTCGTATCCGGGAATTAGAAGGCAACCGACTACTAAACCAATTTTAATAAAAAAGGACAATACATGGCGAGAATCCGACGATTTCCCTAGTACTCTTTTAGAATTTAAGGCCTTTATTGCGACGGTACGCCCGTAAAAAAATTTTTTCTCCGCTTAAATAAACGACGCTAATAATTCGTGCAGTTAAAAAATTATTTAGGATTCTGACTTTCTACGATCTTCCTGTCTTCTAAGCGGACGGTAACAGTTTTGAGGAACTGAGATTAACTTCCATGAGGCTCTCGACTCGGTCAACTTCCATATAGATCGTTGTATGATATCACTTGTAGATTTTATTGGGTTAGATACGGGAAAAATTGGCAACCTCTCAACTAATTAAGACTACTCTTTTTTCGTTTGCCTTTTGATTTATTTTGTTTGCAATAGGTAATGTATATAATATTTTATTAACTAGTATTAGACACTACTAATCGCCGGCTGTTTTTTATTTTATTTATTTAAAAAAAATATATTTTTATAAAAGATTTATTCAGAACGATAGTGGGCACGCGGCAGCAGTTTTAGTATTTCCAAATATCTTATCTCCAAAATTAATATTAAACTAATTATCTCCCCTAAAATTATAACTCTAAAACAGTATATTCAAAATATTTTTCAACACTCCCGCAAACCAGTCCTCCAATCGGCAACTACAACATTCAGTCATACGGCTACCCGATTTGAATATACTATATCACCTACGTGTTATTTTGTTTTTATCATTGTAGGTAGTTATATGCTCCCAAAAACCTTAGATGGTAATTACTAATATATCAATTACAAACCAACTCAATATATATACAAACAAGTAGACCTTTGCGCAGGAAATTCTTAAAATCGTACTAATTGTTCCTTCGCAAGCCAAGCCGGGAAAAGATCTTCATACTACTCTCACTCAATGATATTGAAATAGGGACTGGTCGGATGCTGATACTAATGGACCATTGACTAGTCCGATTTTAAAAGGTTCATGAGGGTTCGATTCATTAGGCACACCCATCCTAGGGGTAACATTGGTCGCTTCCGTACCAAGTAAATCCGCCTTATTGCACAAGTTTTTGAACAACGAAGTAGGAGTTCTGAGGGTCCAGCCTCAACGTTATTTCTTAGGATGCTGTTCTTCATTCGCAGGATAGTGCGGAATATCCGTGGCATTCCCTCAACGAGATATTCAGGCGAATGAAGTCGCTTCCCCTTTTCGTCTCGAACAACCACTTTCAGATCTACTACTTCCCAGGTAGCCCACGGCTATCTGATGATGCTATTATTAAAAGTAATATGTGCCAAAATTTCTGCCCATTTCAATACCCTGATCCCTGTATACGGCGTGTTCGCGATTTCTATTTCAAACTAGCTTACGCGTATTCAGAAAATTCAAGTAGTACAAAGGATGCGGGATTTTGTGGAACATAATCAAGATCAAACTGTAGATCCGTGAAGTATATATAGAAGGTAGTTTAATTTTTTAATTTTTAATTTTTTAAATAGATACCGAAGCTTTTAATAGTCTTTAGAAAAGACCGACAAGAATTCCATCATGTAACTTGTAAACCGCCGGAATTTTATACTTAAAACGTCTTCATAGAACTAAAATGATTAACAAAAGGAAGGGAACGAGGTCAACATATTTGCATGCATATAACAGCTATCATAAGTTTTTACAGTACTTTACCACGCGGATGCCACGAGCAATAACTACAGGTTCAACTATCCTACGAAGTCCTCGGAAATTTGGACGGGGTGTCGCAGGCTCAGCCGCTCGGTCAATGGCGAGATGCTTGTCTTCCTTCAACGCAGAGGCCAACCCCTGACAGTTGTTTCACATGTAATCCTTCCACCCCGCAGAACTTGTTTTTTAGATGAGATATAATAGCAATAATAATAATAATAATAGAAAAGAATAATAATAGTAGTCGACGAGGTTTATTACAACTGCTCAGGTATATAAGCTGCTGCGAACTCCTTCCCTCTGTTAAACCTCAGTCCCTCGTCCCAGGAGCGTATATAAGAGCAAAGCCCTCAATATTTAAAAGCCATCTCAAAAACCCCACAGTCATTTTCGCCGAGAAAAAAAAAAAAAAAAGACCCTATTTTTCCGATCTACACCACGATGCGGTTCATTTCGCTAGCCTCTAACGTCACCGCGCTGCTGCTCATTTGCGCGGCGCGAACGCCGCGCCGTCGCCTGCAACAAGCTGTGCATTATTGCAGGAGCTGCGACCCCGGCAACGGGCTCCTGCCGCGTCCCCGAGGCGGAGAATGTGCGGTGACGGCGATTGCTTCACTGGGTCTTCGTGCGAAAAGTCCGTTTGTACGGCTCCTCCCAAGGTGTGCAACAAGTTGTGTATCATCGGCAGGAAATGCGACCCAAAGACGGGCTCCTGCCGCGTCCCCGAGGGCGGAGAATGTGCGGTGGACGGCGATTGCTTCACTGGTCTTCGTGCGAAAAGTCCGTTTGTACGGCCTCCCAAGGTGTGCAACAAGTTGTGTATCATCGGCAGGAAATGCGACCCAAAGACGGGCTCCTGCCGCGTCCCCGATGGCGGAGAGTGTACGGGAAATGGCGATTGCTTCACTGGGTCTTCGTGCGAAAAGGCCGTTTGCACGGTCCCCCCAAGGTGTGTAACCAGCTTTGCATCATAGGCAGAAAATGCGACCAAAGACGGGCTCCTGCCGCGTCCCTGATGGTGGGAAATGCGAGGACAACGGTGATTGCTTTGACGGGTCCGACTGTCGCATTCCATCCTGCAGGAGTTTCCCATTCTTCTGTTCCTCATTGAACAGCTGTATCCAGTGGTTATAGTCCGGCAGGACACGCCGAGAGGGAAATATAGGAGAGCAAAGTGAATTTAATACTTTACAACATTCAAATCGCTTTTTAGTATTTTGGTTATAAGGCGAGAAAATCTTGTAAAACTGATAGTCTGATTATTTGTGCAATTATTTCTCTTCTACGAAACCGTTTTTTTTTTTTTTTTGTTAAAATATAATAATAAATAATAAATTGTATATAGCTATACTAAGTTTATAAATGTAAATCATAATACTATGCAACTGTTTTGGTACTTCGTTGCTATTCAGTATATTAATCGAAATCTGGCCTTATCTTTCTCTCATTATGTTATCTCCACATTAATAGTATGTCTGGCTTTGGACTGAAAATATCTGTGGCTACTCCAATCGACGCCGCTGATTGTAACCGATGACTGCCGGAGAAGATACATTGTAATATACATACCTCAGCTGGGGCCAGCTCCAAGTTCGATCTATCCATATCTCCGCAGATGTAAGACCAGTATGATATCTTTTATATCATTTATCATTTTTTTTTTTGAATAACCAATTGAAAGAAGACTCGGGAATCGGGATCACGGGCGTTAAATGGTAATTTGAGATATTCTTTCTATGTTTAATTATAAAAAGACTACGACCATCTGGAATATACTCTGTAGATCCTACAAATGAATATATTATATTATAATAATAATTTAAATTTAATTAATTAATAATTTTATAATTAATACTTGAAATAAGGACCTCTTTCTATAGAGGATCAACTTATGGACCTAGTTAAACATTCCAGAGGTCTAATACGGATACAAAGACCCGAAATCAGAAAGCCCATCGACCATGGCATGAGATACATCAGGTTTATAGGTTGGACGAGATCACAGGAAATGCCTTGCCCCTATAAAAACAAATTTCCCCGACTGTAAGAGATTTTTTGAAGTTAACTAAGTCTCCAAATGGTAATCAATCTAATAGCGTCTTTAAATATAAGAGCAATTAATAACCATTCTTGCTTTGTTTTAGACTTCGGCGAATTTACGAGCTCCTTTCTTTCTACCAATTTTCCGGACACGTTCATTGGTATCTTACAGAAGACTCTGACGAAGAGGACTTAAAAATCAAGTATACTTAAGAGGATTATGATCGTGGTCGTCCGCTTATCCATACTCAACAAAACGTCTCGTCGCCTCCGCCGCATCTCTACAGGAAGCAGTAAAATCATTCCCTGACAAAGCGCACCTTGCACTTGCCGACGAGCTGGACCTCCCGTACGATGAAATTATGAAGTTTGTATAACTTGCAGAAGAGTATTCACACAAGCCAGAACGGGAACCGTAAAAAGACCTACCAACAAGTATATTCCCAGGATGATCGACCAGTCAAAAAGGATAGAAGAGAATTGCAGAAAGAGCGCATTCCATTGGAGGTTTGATTACATGCTTCACCGGATCGATCATCTCCCGAGATCTCTTCAGCAACGAACCGAAACTGGGGTGGGATTTCGGTGGTGAAATTCTCGAAGCTCGATGGAAGGCTATGCAGGAACAAGCGATTATCGAGAGCGTAAAAGTGGTTGCAAGTCGATACGCCATTATTTCTTGCCAAGTAAGGTCCAGAAAAGGAGGGTCTTCATTTTTTCTCTAAAATCCAACCAAAACGATGGTAAGTCATTATATCGCACCCGAGACAGCAAGAATGTGCTTACGCAACGAGAAGCTGGCTTAAGTATTCAAATTAGTTGGAAGGCGCGCAGCGTTCACTACCAGAGTCTCTTCAGCAGAGGATCGATACGCGGCAATTGAACTATGGTTGTTGACGTGCTGCCATTTTGTATCAGGAATGCTAAATTTTTGAGTTGACGCTTGGTTTTATTTATTGAAAGAGTGCAGGAATATAAAATTTGCGAATATTTATAGTGTTTAAGGACCATTTGGCCACGCAAAGAAATTTCTAAGAAAGGAAGTGTAGCTATAAAAAGCAAAAAATGGCCGACTTGCAAAATGCCTCTTCACAATGATATACCCCATTATTGAAACATGACCTTTCGCTTTGATGCATTTCATGTGGATGAGCTTAAAAGAGTCCCCATCTCCCCCCTTCCCTCCCCTCCGAAGAAATTTAAAAATATATCCCATTCCCTTTTTTTTTTTTCTTTTCTTTCCTATTTTCGATATTTTTGAAAGATAGTTGATAAGGCTCAGTTCCTACAAGGTTAGCTGACTGAGATACCCGCGATGAAAAAGTAGCCATAAATAGGGTAGAAAGGTGGTTTCGGTAGGTTGGGACGATGAAGAGTACGTTTCGGGAGCCGTTTGTAGCCCGCTATTATAGGGTCGGGTCAATCGGGTCGGGCCGAAACCCGACCTAACAGTAAACACTAAAAAGAAGGTAGATAAAAGTAGATAAGAAAGTAGATAAACTCTAGTTTTTATTTAATTTTTTAGATTCTAAGAAAACTTAGGTTAAAAATTAATAGGATTTTTTAATATATTTTAAAAGGTTAAAAGTATTTTTATCTTCCCGCCTTACCAAATCTCTCTAAATATAAAAAACTAAATAGAAACTAAAGTCTATCTACTTTTTTATCTACTTCTATCTACCTTCTTTTACTAGAAAATCTTATAGCTAGTACCCGTCTTCTAATAAGCTAAATATAGAGATTTAATAGTTAGTTTAATACTATAACCTAATATTATAATATTTTATATAGAAGATATCCCTAAAACTATAAAGATATCTTTAAAGCTATAAAGCTATCCTTAAAGCTATATAATATACCTATTTATATAACGTCTACCTATAGCTAACGGCTTTTATATAAAATTAAAAATATTTTGTTGTAGGAGGCTGCATGGTGGATGTTTTTTTTTTTTAGAAGTGGTACACGCTTTGGCGTGAGAGCGGGAGATGAGAGGATGATACGCGAAGGGGGATCCACCAGGTGCCCTGGAGGGAGGGAGTGAGGTGTACGACCCGCGTGCGTGTGGAAGAAGTGCTGCCTTGATGGTGAGGAGGGCTTGTTTTCGATATTGCGTGAAGGTTGGGGAATTGTTGTGTTTTGTAGGGGAGGATGTTTGTAGAAAAAAGAAGATGAACAAAGAAGGAAATTTTTTGTCTACGAACCCTAAAACTCAAAAGAGAGTTGATATCTTGCATTAGAATTGTGAGAAATTTGTTGATTTGAATTTCTTTCCTTTCCCTCACTATCTTCAAGTTTTTTCGTTTTAAAACTGGGACTAAGAAATACATAAATAATAAAATAATAAAATAACAACATAATAAAATAATACATAATAAAATAAATGTCGGTCAGTTTCTTATACAATAATATATGTTTTCAACTAGTATATCTGGGAATCAATTAGCAGTTAATGTTACATCTCCGCTCCCCCCTCAGGTAATAGGTACTACAATACAATTACCATCCTATTGTAAACCACTGTCAGGCTGTGCACGTTCACTCCTATAGCGTAGAGGTAATACACAAATGTGCAACAGGCTGGGAAGAGAAAAGGCTACTTACTCGATGGAACTTGGTTATGTGATTGATTGTCTTGTCTAGCTAGCTGATGGAGGAAGGGCGATCTAGTAGTGGCTCTGTCCAGCTGTTTCGCAAATAAATGGCTGGCTGAACGGAGGTCTTAGCAAGAGCGTGCATCTGTGTGGGAAGAGCGTGCACTGACCGTCCAACAAACGCCAAGATATGTGGGCTAAAAAGATTCGTCCACCCTCAGCCTCAAAATATTGTCGCTCGTCCCTTGGGGACACGGCAGTTGTTAGCCGTAAACAAGAAAATGGCTGTCTCGTCCAAGATTGTAAAACTAATCATAAGTAGATATATTTATCAAGCGCGCCGCAAGGCATCATAAACTATTGGCCTCTGGGCGGGGCTGGGTGGCGATTCTCATTGCACAGGCACAAAAAAAAAAAAAAAAAAAAACCAACGACACACTTCACTTTGTCTTAATGCTTGTAAAGTTTAATAAAGATCAGCCTCGATCCTAGAGCATTAGAGAACAACTCCCGAGTGATGCTTCAAGGCGAATATATATCGCAGCCTTTGAGAATCTATTTTTCTATAATAATTTTTATTCCAAATACAATAGATGCGCATGGATATATGCTAATAGAATAATATATTAATTCCCATTTAAATATATTCACAAAATATTCTCTGCCGGGCCGAATTTTTCCATATAATCGAATCTGTCAACCCGCCAATCCTTGGTCCATTTGTATATTGACTTACTGATTCGTTATCTTCATTACAAGAATGGATCTTATCCCATACCCCCGAGAAGAAAAACTCCGGCCGGCGTTACAAGCGGGAAATCCCGGGTACGAAGATTTCAAGAGACTTCCACAGCCAAGTCAAACTAGGAGATGGCTCGGAGGTCATTCCATTCACTTATTATTTAGACGCCCGAGGATGGATACTTGTCGTTCACAAACGGGACTTTCCTTGAGACTGAAAATTCGCGTCAGAAGAATGGCTGGCTATGCTCCAGTGTTGGTTTGTTTGGGTTCTGTGGAAAACGTCGCCGACAGGAAGATAGCGTTTTCTAAACTTACGAGGGTCGAGGATGATGGAGAGACCTACCTGGATATGGCACAACTTCCAAAGATCCTCGACCGAGGCATTACCGACCTGCTGTCCGGCTCTGGAAACGAAATACGCGAGCGCGTGGCGAATATATGTACAGCCTTGAATCAGGTCAACAGGGGTTGAGATTTTTCTGTGCTACCGAGGATAGCCTGAGGGATTCTAGTAGACCTCTGGACCCCCTACCAGGACGATGTCGCAAACATTTGGGTCCAGAATCATTGCCTATTCGCGTGAGCTGGCGGTTATTGGAGTACCATTGCGGAATACCTCATGGAAAGGCGCGAAGACAAAAACCCGGAAGGGCTGGTGGGCCTCGAAGGATTGTCTCTATTACGGTGGCCGGAAACTCGACGACGAACTGCTACCAAAAATAGGGTGGTGTGCGTTCACAGCCCGCCTTCTCACATCAGGTTCAGCATCAATATTATCGAGTATGCGTCACGCTTTACTTGAAGGGTAGATGGGTTCTACGAAAGAGCACCCGGGTGCACGGTCCACTCGTGCGTCGTCCAGGACCTACCGGCGGGCACAAGAAGCCTGCATCAGGCACGAGCCGAAATTCTGCACCCAATCCGCGGTCCTTGGAGCTTCTCCTCCGGCCAATGCCCAGGTTTGTAGGAACCTAACACCTGACCTCAACGCGGTATTTAGCGCCCTGCTGAACGGTAGTTACCCCTTGATGGAGTTCGACGTAGAGAACGAGGAGCTCCGCGTCGTTCCGTATGATATATCCGGCGGCGGCACCACCACCACTACTCAATATGTCGCTATTTCTCACGTTTGGGCTGAAGGGCTGGGGAGTTACTCAGAGCTGGGGCTACCGTTGTGCCAAATCAGACGTATCTCATCTATAATACATCAGATTGCACACTCCTCACGATCACCCCGCCGGCCTTCTCTTTTGGATCGACGGGCTCTGCATCCCGGAGTCGACGGACCTGCGAAGAAAGCCGTAATACGCATGGCCGACACTTACAGAAATGCGAGTTGGTCCTGGTCATCGACAGGTGTATCGAAAGATTATCGGTGGCTGACCCTATCGAGGAAATCCTCCTAGCGATCAATATATCTAGTTGGATGCAACGTCTCTGGACGCTGCAGGAGGGAATACTCGCCGTCTGATCCTGTGGAAACTTTCGGATGGCACGATCGCGAATCACGACCTCGGCGAACGGATCATGGAGCCGCGCGTCGATGAGAGTACCTCTATCGTACCAGAGCTTTCCTCGCCGATTAGGCCGTTCTTATTCCCTCCACCGCAAACGAGACTGTGTTTTGGGACGTGGCGGTGCTGATGCTCTGGCGTAGAACGAGCCGCCCTTCCGACGAGTTGCTCGCGCTGGCAGCATACTGGATTTGGACTTGTCAAAATACATTAATTTAAGAGGGGAAGAAAGAATGATCCAATTCCTAGTCGATATGGATCCCGAGGCGAAATAAAATCAAACATACTGTTCAGCCCTGCCCCTAGTAGGTTAAAGACGAAAGGATTCCGATGGGCCCTGGCGAGCTTCATGGGCTGTTGGTGAGTATCGCCCTTCGGCGAACCGGCGATGGTAACGCACCAAGGCTTAAAATCCTCCTACCATGCCGTTGTTTTCCACCGTCCACTCCTAAAATCTGTACATCACGTCTTTCACCTTGGATATAGAAGACCATGCTGGCGGGGAGTGCAGAAAACATACGAAGTCATGAACCGTTACGATACGGTGCAAACCGAAGGAGGTCTGGGCATGGGCACGAAATTTGCAGAAACACACCAGGACCTCGAACCCGATCTGATATTATTAGAGTGCTCGGCGCTCCTAGACCGAGCAACGATCAAGGGACGCTAGTGAAGTTGGAGGACGGGAGCATACTACCCCGCGGACTCACGGCCGCGGACACGCTTGTGCGTGTACAGTTTTGCGGGGCAGTGAGACTGGTACCGACTTACCACTCCACCGATCGAGAAGCGCCGACACCATAACGGGAGATCCCACAGAGTTACCTTCTCAAGATGCAAAGGTTAGGGTCACGGGCAGGGTTCTAGAGGGCAATTTCTTGGTTACTTGATATTGTGACTGGCAAACTTACGACTAATACAGAATACGGCCGACCACTTTCGGGGACTTGGCGTGCGGGAAAAGGGTTACTATCGAGAAGAGATTTATACATAGAGTATTGTTTTTACGAAGTGCCCGGAATGAAATAAGTATAAGGAATGGGTTAAAAAATATTTTGCACTTTATCTATATGAGGCGGCGTCGAAATGCTTATATACAGAGCAGAAATTCTCAAGATACATGGTTATTTGATATTAATTTCTATATGTTGGTGGGGGTTGTGACCCTGGACAAAGGAGATTTGTCCCTGAGGACTCCTGCTGCCATGTTGTCTACCCGTCGTGCGGGTCAACCTGTCCTTTACCCGTCCTGCAGGTTCAAACCCATGCACCTTTCCTAAGAGCGCTCCTATCACAGGATGAGCGCATATATTCTGTGACCTGTTATTACTTTACTTTCTTCAGCTAGTTCTTACTATTATTATGGATTGCTATTCTTCAATAAAGGAGGGCATTCCCACCTTTGTAAATTAGAAAAATTATGCTTTCAATAAATGTCTTTACCATACTATAACAGTGAATCCTCCTATACTATAATTGGGGGCGACGGAGGACGTAACGGTTAGTTTTGTAGTAGTGTTGTTATCATGCGAGCTGACGACGTCGCCGGTAAAGATG